>CAUYRT010027854.1:0-63595 GCA_963574885.1 Lepilemur ruficaudatus | reverse complement strand
AGATGGATTTTGGCAGACAGCAGTTTATGCAGTTTATTTCAAAGATAACAACTTAGTGCTCAAATCCTCTATAGCTGATGCCAGCAATTTAAAAAAAAAAAAAAAGGCAGGGGGAGTTCATTGACCTTACATCCAAAAGCTTCTGTATTTTTAGATGGAAGTATGTAGTAAGTGAACAGTTGAGTTGATTTCTAAAACACAACCATTCCACATATGTGACTGACAAGAACTTGCTGCCTGGAGTGGCATTTGGTGGTCAAATGGAACTTTGTTTAATGCACAAGTCAAAGCTATTGATATTTTTTTTATAAATCTTTTCCTATTGTCATTTATCTTTGTTCTGAGAAAAAAATAATAATCTGAGACTTTAAGACTGTTCTTTTTCCTTTAAGGCCAGCTGTCTGTATGAATGCATCTATGCCGAGTAATGTTCGGTTAGACATTACTGAGAATCTATGAGGCAGAGCAGGGTTAGTGGTTGAGTGCAGGGTCTAGAGTTAGACTCTCTGGCTTTGCTTCAAGTTCTGTCATTTAATAGCTGTGTGATCTTAGGCAAGTTACTGACCCACTCTGTGTCTTAGTTTCTTCATTTTAAAATTTAGAATAATAGTGTTTATCTTCTGGGTATTAGTGTAAGAATAAAATACTATGTAGAAGATGCATAGAACAGTGTCTAGCACGTGGGAAATACTGTGTAAGGTTTTCAGATTATTACTATGCAACTATGTTCTAGGTGAGAAAGAGAGAATGTTTGTAGAGGAGCTGTAACTCTGCATGGCAGCCAGAAAATACTTCAATATAGTGTAGCATTAGACACAGAACACGGTATAAGTACAGGTAGGTGGATAGGTGACTAAGACCAACACAGACCTTCAAGGATCATTCGCTTGCAGGTCTGAGCTGAGTATTAAAAGATGAGCAAAACCTAAATTGTCCATAATGGCCAAAACCAAGAGCTGGCTGAATTGAGCAAGAAAAAATTGTAATAGTTCTAGAGACAGAGACATCCTTGGCAGAGGCCTTGCTTCTGTTTTTTCCTGTGTTCCAGACAACAAACCCATGGACCATTCTTAGCACAGATGGCCTCACCAAGGCCTCTCTAATTATGTGGGGTGGTTTTGCTTGGCAATACTACGCACAATCTTACAGAATACCTTAAGAGACCTTTGTGTGGGAGAAGATGCACATTTTGGTCAAGCTGCAGCCTTTCTAGCTGACGCCTCCTCTCAGACACAAGAGCCTACTGTGTGATGTATTTGTAGGAGATACAGATGCGGGGTTCCCGTGCAACTTTGTTCTTCTTTTAGCAAGAGTGTTACACCTAAAAAGCAAAAGAACCCAGCACTTGTGTCTTACCAGAGGCCTGGGGAGGGTAAGTTGTTCAAGCTGAAATAGCCATTAGGAGGAGCCAGGATTTGAACCCAAATCTGGTATAAAAGTCAAAGGATACCTAAAGTTTCCCATGCCTATTTTTTGTACTTTGTTTTCTAACCTAAAGTAGGTCAAGGGGGGGGAGAGAAAGAGAGAGAGAGAGAGAAGAGATTCATAGTCATAGATGCAAGATATATTTTCTTTAATTCTTATAACAAGAAACTGTACTATGTCCCAATCTGGGAAGAGGATAACTGTATGTCTCCAGTTGGGCTAGTAACAGCCCAGAACTTTACATTTGTTTGGAGTACATAATATCATAATTACCTAATTTGATTAAATTAAACCCCTTTCCTTTCCCAATCTTCAAAATACCTGGAAAGACAGAGACAAACGTATTTTCTCTTTTGCGTCTAGTTCAGGGTCTCTCTAAATCCCATCCATGAACTGTTTCAGTGTCCCATGGACCACCAATTAACAATTTACGTCCTAGATCATCTTCCTACTCTGTAGGAAACACGGTTCTCTCTCCTGTCTCTGATATGCTGAGCCCGAGAGATCAGCAGACCTCCCAGGGCAAAGAATATAAACCAGGTACTGACAAATTCTTTTGTAAAGGGCCAAAAAGTAAATATTTTAAGCTCTGTGGGCCATACAGTCTCTTTTGCATTTATTCAACTCTGGCTTTGTCTTGGGAAAGAGGCCAAAGATGATGTATAAACATATCTATGGTCTGTGGCCCACAGGCTGTAGTTAGCTTACCAATGATATAAACTTGTGATCGTGAAGGTCTAATGTTACTAGTAGCCTATGGTGCTGTTTTGGTTTAGCATCAAATGTTGATCAACTTCAGGAATGATTCTGACTATTTATTGGCCTTCCTTGAAATCGCTGCTCAACTACTTACTAGGTCTGTGACTTTAGAAAAAGGTCTTAATCTCTCTCAGCTTCACTTTTCTCCTCTACAATATGGGAGGTGTAATAATACTACCTATTTGATAGGTTACTGAAAGGACTTCAGGAGACGAGCCATAGAAATGGGTGCTTAGACCAGCATTTGATTTAAAATGAGCATTACATAGGTACTGGCCTTCCTATGTGTGGCGTTATGAAACCTCAGGCCAGAGCAGGGTTCAAAATTGAGGAGAGGCATAAATTCTTCTTGGGTTTTTTTTTTTTTTTTTTTTTTGAGGCAGAGTCTCATTCTGTTGCCCGGGCTAGAGTGAGTGCCATGGCGTCAGCCTAGCTCACAGCAACCTCAAACTCCTGGGCTCAAGCAATCCTTCTGCCTCAGCCTCCCAAGTGGCTGGGACTACAGGCATGCACCAGCATGCCTGGCTAATTTTTTCTATATATTTTTAGTTGGCCAGTTAATTTCTTTCTATTTTTAGTGGAGATGGGGTCTCGCTCTTGCTCAGGCTGGTTTCAAACTCCTGACCTTGAGCAATCCTCCTGCCTTGGCCTCCCAGAGTGCTAGGATTACAGGCGTGAGCCACCACGCCCGGCTCTTCTTGCTTTTCTTTCCTGTTAACCTCTGGCTGAATACTGCAGATTTAAAAACAAATGTTTGTTTTCTAAGTAGGAATTTGGGGCTGGTTCTCTTCACTTATTGTCTAGTGATGCCAACAAAATAAATTGATGTTCTAAAAACTTGGAGATACCCCTGATTATAGTGGCGTTTTTGTTATTTTTGTAACTTATCCAGTCTTGTGCAAATAAAAAGTGTGAGGGAGAAATGTGAAATGGATGAGTTTAAGATCCTCAGTTGAAAGGGAGATATTTATCTATAATTGTTGTAATTGTTGTGGGTCCAGCCATATGATTTATGAACATTGTATTTCTTCACGGAGTAAATGTGGGTAAAGCTGAAAGTTTCCTAAAAACAATAAGAAGCATTAAATCTGAGCATCAAGAATGCAAACTAGGAGACTGGTCCTGGAGGGTGGAGCGACCCAGCCAGTTAAGTTACAGAGAAAGTGTTGCCTTTGGCTTGTTGTTTATTTTCTTTGATTTTCACAAACTCTTCACTGTGAAATGAGAGCCTGGAAAAACACAGGAGAAAAATATCACGGAGAGAACATAAAGGTCAAAAACAACAATGGGGAAAGCAGTGTGTTCTAAGGATTTTTATTACTCCACCCACTTCTGCTTGCCTGTTAGGAACATTATTACTTCCTCTTGCCGTCACGAAACAATGCCCTGATCTCAGCAAGGACCACGTTTCCACAGGCACGATTGTCTATTCCTTTGGTGAAATGTAAATTAGAGTCACTTGGCTAATCACACAGAGGATAGGATCTATTTCAATAAACATGCCAGTTATATCCATGCTGTAATTGAAGTCACCTTTAAAACATGCCTGTTACCATACACTATTTAGTTCTAGATAGAAAAATCAGAACTTTTCTGGCATACAAATTGTCTTTACTTTTCTTTTTCTTTATTTCTTTCTTTTTTTTTTTTTTTGGTGACAGGGTCTTGCTCTGTTGCCCAGGCTGCAGTGCAGTGGTATGATCATACCTCACTGTAGCCACAAACTCCTGAGCTCAAGCAATCCTCCTGCCTCAGCCTCCCAATTAGCTGGAACTACAGGCACGTGCCACCATGCCTGGCTGTTTTTTGTTTTTTTTTTTAATTTTTTGTAGAGATGGGGTTGTGTTATTATATGTTGCTGAGGCTGGTCTTAAACTCCTGGCCTCAAGCAATCCTCCTGCCTGTGCCTCCCAAAGTAGAAATCTGACTTTTTAAAGCTATTACTGTCACTCTGACCCAGATCCTGCCCATATGACTAAATTCACTTTAGGTACCATCCATTTAAAAAATTATATTAAAATTCTAGCTATCTGCCATACATTTTATTTACTTTTTGATATACAAATAAAAAGATTTTATAACCACAAAGTGTATCACAAATGAAAGGTAGTGTTAATGCTTTAACACTCATCCCAAATAGAACTATCTACAGTGGATATAGGAAATGCCTTTGGCTGTTGTATAAATATACTCTGCCACTCTGATGAGCACTGCTTTTTTCTGAATCTTGGCTTTCTCTCCTATGAAATGAGAGGGAGAGGAAAGGGGAGAAATTGTCACCAGGGACCCTTCAGGTCCTCCCATTCTGGGAGGTGAGGAAATTCTGATTCTCTATGCTACAAAGGTGACAAGTTCTCATAAGGCTCATGGGGTTTCCTTCTTGGGTGCTGGATGCCTCATATTCTAAAAGCAGAGAAAGGGACCCCTTTCTAGTGCACAAGGAGCATAGATATTTTTATTTGTCTGCAGCAAGTTAGCAGGTTTTTTTGTTTTTTTATTTTTTGAGACAGGGTCTCACTCTGTCATGCCAGCTAGATTACAGTGGCATCAGCCTAATTCACAGGAACCTCAAACTTCTGGGCTCAAGCGATCCTCCTGCCTCAGCCTCCCGAGTAGCTGGGACTGCAGGTGTGTACCACCACACCAGGATAATGGAGCAGGTTTTGTTCAAAGACCAGGGCAAGTGTAGATGCTGCCTTCCCTTAGCCCCCAAGAAGCCAGTGCAAGGACTTAGAACCCTGTCATCAAGGTTTAAAGGAGGGAACACAGGAAAGCTCTTTGTAATTGGTCATGTACAAGACAGATGTTGATCTCTGTTATTAATGAGAACTGGAGTTGGGGTCCTTGACAGATTAATGCTTCACCCTTCGCTAGATGGGCCTTAAAAAAAAAATCTGTAGCATCTATACATTGTTGAAGGTACATCCTTCAGGCAGTCTACCAACCTTAGCTGGTGCCCACATGGGCATTTCTGGTTCTCCTTAGGTGTTCTCCTGGGAACCAGAGTTTCATCAACACCATCTATGATATTTATTTCTACATCTTTCAGCCAGAGCATAAAATAGAGAAACAGAAAAAGGAAGCAACTTCTTTCTTCCACTCTTTTTTTTTCTTTTTTATCCTTTTTTATGTATAAATTTAAGGTGTACAACATTATGCTTGATGTAAATATCCATGGTGAAATGATTACTACAGGTAAGCAATTTAACATAGCCATCACCTGCCATGGTTACCCTTTTATTCTTTTTTGTAGTAAGAGAACTTAAAATCTATTCTCTCAGCAAATTTTCGATATACAATACGATATTATTAGCTATAGTCTTCCTGCTGTGCCTTAGATCTCTAGACTTATTTATCCCACGTAACTTCAAGTTTGTACCCTTGGAACTACATCTCCTCATTTTTTCCCCTTCCTTGCCCCTGGCAACCACCATTCTGCTCTCTTATTTCTAGGTATTCGACTTTTTTTAAAATTTCACATATAAGCGAGATCATTGAGTATTTTTCTTTCTGTGTCTGGCTTACTTCACTTAGGATAATGTCTTCCACATTCATCCATGTTATTTCAACTGGCAATATCTCCTTTTTTTTAAGGCTAAATAATATTTCATTGTATGTATATACCCCAATTTCTTTACCCATTCATCCTTCCATAGACACTTAGGTTGTTTCCATATCTTGCCTTTGTGAATAAGGGGAAAAGCTCCTTGACATTGGCCTTGAAAATGATTTTTTAGATATCATACCAAAAGCACAGACAACTAAAGCAAAAATAAGTAAGTGGGACTACATCAAACTAAAAAACTTTTGCATAGCAAAGGAAATAATAAAAAAAAGTGAAAAGGCAGCCTATGGATTGGAAGAAAATATTTGCAAACCATATATTCAATAAGGGGTTAACATCCAAAATAAAGAACTCACATAATTAAATAGCAAAAACCCAAATAATCCAATTAAAAATGGGCAACGGACCTGAATAGGCATTTTCCCGAAGAAGACATAAACATGGCCAACAGGTATGTGAAAAGGTGCCCAGCATCAGTAATTATCAGGGAAATGCAAATCAAAACCACAATGGGATGTCATCTCATACCTGTTAGAATGGCTATTACCAAAAAGTTAAGATGTTGGGGAGGAGGGGGAAGAAGGGGAACCCTAGCGCAAGGTTGGTGGGAATGTAGTTCGGCACAGCCATTATGGAAAACAGTATGGAGGGTCCTGAAAAATTTAAAAATAGACTTACCATGTGGTCCAGCATCCTTCTTCCGGGTATATACCCAAAGGAAAGGAAATCAGTACCTTAAGGAGACACTGCACTCCCGTATTCACTGTGTGCATTTTAAATGACTGAAGCAGCTGTGTGTAAGTTTGGGGTCTCCTGCTTCCGGGTGACCTGTTTCCTTTGGCGCGGTCTCTGGCTTCACAGGCTGCCCTCAGAACTCTCCTCTGGAGAGTCCTCAAGCACAGTGCGTGGAAAGTGGGCAGTGTTTGCTAGGGCCTCAGGGGCTGCTACTTCAATAAAAGTTCAACAAAAGTTACATGGCCCTAACATATTTACCCAACAGGCTTTAACACTCTGTATGGAATTCTCCTATTCATCTGACCTTTAAATTCAAAATTAAATGTAAATATGTCATCTGAGACAGGTAGTGCAGTAAAGTACATCTGCCCAGAAACTAGGTTCTCATCCTGAAGTTCTTCCTCTCTCTTATCAACTAACTTTCCACCTCCCTCATTTAATCAAAATGAGTTCGAGGAATTTTCTTCCCAAATAGCCCTCAGACCCATCTGTCTATTCTTCATCATTCCTCCCACCCCTTCCCTTCATGCAAAGGAACGGGAACTCTAGAACCAGACTTTTTGGGTCTAATCTCGTCCCTGACACTTGCCAGCTGTGTGACCCTGTGCAGGTTAAGGTTGGGAAGCAGCTGCCGATGACAAACTGGTCCCTTCCTGCTCCCACCCCCTCCTGTATCATCTTCAAATCTTGGGTGTTGCCTTGTAGGGGTTCCCTAGGCAGATGGCTCCAGGGTAGACAAATGTGGGGAAGAAAGCAAACCCTTTGGGCACAGCCTCTTGGTGGCACGTGGACAGCCTTGCCTCTTGCCACTGCTTGGTGACCATCATGCCCACTGTCACGACTGGGCCCGGGCTTTGGTGACTAATGTGGACTGAATGTTTGTGTCCCCTCAAATTCATCCGTTGAAGCTCAAACCTCCAGTTTGACTGTATTTGGAGATAGGGCCTGTGAAGAAGTCATAAAGGTTAAATGAGGTCATAAGTGTGAGGCCCTAATCCACGATGGCTGGTGCCCTGATAAGAAGAGGAAGAGACCCCAGACCACTTTCTCTCTCTTTGTCTGTCTGTCTGTCTCTCTCTCTCTCTCTGCACATGCCCTGAGGAAAGGCCATGTGAGGACATAGCTAGAATGCTACCACCTGCGAGCCAGAAAGAGTGCCCTCACCAGAAACCCAGTCAGCCATAACCAGGGTCTTGGACGTACAGCCTCCTGAACTGTAAGGAATAAATGTCTGTTGTTGGGCCACCCAGTCTATGGTTTTGCTATGGCAGCCCAAGCAGACTAATACAGTGACCATTTAAGCAAGGTTTTTAATGTTTCTGAGCAAAGCCTCATTTCCTTATCTATAGAATAATTGTGCCTACATTTATTTAAAAAAAAAAAAAACTGGCCCAGGCTTAGTATAGGGAAATGTTCATTTCCAATAAAACTCATTAATAGGGAGGCCAGTCCACAGCACGGTCATCCTTCTTGTAATGATTTATTTTTTTAGACAGTCTCAATTTTTTTTTTTTTTGAGAAAAAAAGGCTACAAGTGAATGAAGGACAATCAACTGAGCATGCAGGGCTGTTCTCCAAGGAATCATCCATCACCGTGTCCTGCCACCTGCCACCTCTGCTTCCTGAATTTCTCCTGAATCCTTCTGCTCCTCTGTACACCCACTGCCGAAGTTCTGACCACTCCCTCTCCTCTCCTCTGTTCCACTCCTGTCCCGTCCTTCCTCCCCTCCACTGTCCTCCCTGCAGTTCCCCCATCAACCCCCACAAGCTCTCCACACGGCAGCCAGAGCAGTCCTTCTCAAATGCTGAACTGTCAGTCTTGGTTCTCTGTTCCACACCCACTCCGACTCCCCTCTGCTCTGCAGATAAAACCCGAAGTCTCCAGTGTGACTCACAAGGCGCCTCAGGGTCTCTCCGCTCTCCGGCTTCTGTGAGCCAGCAATGCTGAGTTTCTTTCAGTCCCTCCAAAGCCCCAAGCTCTCATTTCTCTGGGTTCTCTGCTTAAGACATTCCACTGCCTCTCAGCTAGAGGCTGATTTCATTGCTTCTTATCCTTGAAGTCTCAGCTGTGCTCACTGCCTTCTAGAAGCCTCCTCAAATCCCCATTCCAGATAAGCATGCTGGGCTTCCCTGATGCCCTGCTCCCTATTGTTACATGCTCTTCCGCCACCACCCGTGTTTCCTCATTGCCCGTATTGCCTCACTCCCATCAGCTCCGTGAGGGCAGCGACTCTGACTACCTGATACCTTCAACATCTGGCACAGCGTGTGGCACTTAAAGATGCTCTATGTAGATTATAAACAATTATACCAGTTACTTCAGAGAAATGCTTGCAAACTGATTTTATCAAATCGTCTCACTTCTGCAATATCCCTTTTTCATGCTTCTGCTTGGGTCTACATTAACGCTTGCTTTTTTTTTTCCTGTCATTCACTCCAGACCACATGAGGGCCAGGCATGTGACAATGATCTCAAATAAGCCCAGCTTTACTACCCACCATTATTGAGTAATTAAGGACCTTTGTGGGTCCCTGTGCACACTCCTAGGTCTGGAATGTGTTTTCCTTCTAGCATGGTTCCCCTGGGAACTGTGCACACCGAGGAGAAGGCAGTGACTCTGCAGTGGGAGGGAGGTGGAGAGTCCCCCCACACGAACCGTTTGCGTGGGGTTCCCACGTGGCATAAGAAACCAGAATGGTAGGAAAGGATGAAGGGAAAGAGGCAGAGAATAAAGGGCACCACATGTTACATCTCGTGTTCTGTAAAGGTGTGGTCCCCAACCCCTGGGCCTGTGGCCTGTTAGGAACTGGGCCGCACAGCAGGAGGTGAGCAGCAGGTGAGCAAAGGAAGCTTCCTCTGTATTTGCAGCCGTTCCCCATCACTGACATCACTGCCTGAGCTCCTCCTCCTGACAGATCAGCAGCAGCATTAGATTCTCATAGGAGCTCGAACCCTACTGTAAACTGTGCATGCGAGGGATCTAGGTTGCGCGCTCCTTATGGAGTCTAATGCCTGACGGTCTGAGGTGGAGCTGAGGAGGTGATGCTAGTGCTGGGGAGCGGCTGCAAATACAGATTATCGTTAGCAGAGAGGTCTGACTGCACAATAAATGCAATACCCTTGAATCACCCTGAAACCATCTCCTCCCACCCCGTCTCGTGGACAAATTGTCTTCCATGAACCTGGTCCCTTGTGCCAAAAAGGTTAGGGACCACTGATGTAGAGGATGTTGTGGTTATGAGCTATTCTTTTCTTTTTCTGGTTCTTTCTTGTGCACACAGAAATCACATAGGATGTTTCATCGAGTCTCCATGGGTAAGAAGCCTGCTCCCAAAACAGACAGGAAAGGAAGGGTTTTCCTAATGCTGAAGTCCCCCCTAGAAGGGCAAGTGCTTGTCATCAACCTCTGCAGGGTCTAACTTCGCAGCAGCCCCAGTGTCATCCCATCTTCTGCCCCCCTGCACCCTAAATTAGGAACGCCGGGTTGACCCAATCACTGCAAGGCTAGGGGTTTCCCTTGGATGATGTGCTCTCAGAAGATGCCTCAGAAAGGATGACAGAGCCTTGCTCGGGCTCCAGCTGTGTCTCTGGCCCAAACAAAGACCCTGTGTTTACATGCTAAGGGTGTTTTGTTCATACACAGTTAGCATGTTTGTTCAGTTATGCACTGCCTTCATTGTTCTATAGAAAACAATATATAATAAGTCATATAATTCACAAATTTTGGAAGCCTTGTTTTAGATGGATACAATGGGCATTTCACATATAGATTCATGAAATTGTGAGTCAAACATGAAGGAATCTGATAATAATATTCTTTGTTGCTTTTTTTTTTTAAATTATTAATTTTAGGTCTGGAGTTCAAACTCTGCCCCACAATGCTAAGGTTCACTACAACTATGCCAATTTTCTGAAGGACCAAGGTCGGAACAAGGAAGCAATCTACCACTACAGAACGGCCCTCAAGTAAGCGCCATACAGGGAGAGTGTTGGCTGTTGTGTTCTGGTGACTCTTGTTTATTTCACCTGTCTCCTCCCAGTGTGTGGGGGGTTGTTTCTCTCGACAGGGAACGTATTCTCAGAGGTAGTGCAGTTCTTTGAGTCTTTTAGCTTAGTACTCAAGTATAAGTGTGATAACTCTACCTTGCTTCTAACTCTTTGTGTTTTCTTGTAAAAGTATTCATTGCTGCATATTATTCAATGAAGTGACACTCAGTTGAGTATATACACATACACACACACATATATGCAAACAGAATTTGACTGTCAAAAATATACTGGTAAGTTCTCAGGGTATTTATTCCAATGAATTCTTAATGGTGTGTATGTGGAAGGCTCTAGGCCTTGCCTGTCTGAAAGAATTTATATGATGACATTTGAGTATAGAAATGAAATGCCCTGGCAGTTGTATTACACAGAAAGAAAATGATAAGACAGTTGTTTACCATGCTGGGAATATGTTAATTGCGTGTGTGTGTGTGTGTATACATATATTCTCTGACACTGTTCTTGGATTCTTCCAATGAAAGAGAGAATATGTAACATGTCCTTAGATATGATTTTAGGGGAAACTAAAAATGTAAGTTCTGCATTATCAGCAGCCATAGGTTGATACTCTTTTGAATTGTAGCTCTGACTTTTAAGGTGATTTTCTCTAAAAGGTCCCAGATAATAAATGTACTTAACCTTCAACTCATGGAGGCATGATAATTAAACATAACCTTGCAATCTCCAATTGTGGGCAAAATAAAGCCAGGTGAATCCTCTCCTTTATGGAATACTGTGACGCTCATAGAAGCCTTTCGAAGATGCTTCTTTACCTCCACAGACTGGTCCACATTTGCTTGAATTTTCTGAGCCTGTTCCACTTGGGAATATGCTTAAATACATTCACCAACCAAATCATAAATTTCACTAGGATTGCCTCAAGACTTAGTTTAAAATTGTCATGGTTATCTTCTACCGAAGCATATTGTTCATCGATCAAAATCTTTTAGACTTTAGGGCCTGTTACTTAATATTCCTTATGGCAAAAGTTTTAAACCATACATATTGTTTGCTGTCAGATACTTTCCCAATTATTACAAGAAATATAAGTCCCGGAGGAATAATTATAACCAAGCTTTTTGTTGAAGAATAGAAGTTTTTATTAGGGAATAGAGGTAGTTTTAAGATTTAATAAAGAATTACATTCTTTCACTTGAAGACATTTTCCAAAATTGTTTACAATGCTCACCTCTGGTAGGTGTGATTTTCCTTTATATTTTCTTGTGTGTCCCACGTGTTCCACAATGAACATCTATTACTTTTGCAATGAGAAAATGTCATTTTTAAAAAGGCATATTCCTTCAAGGGTACATATAAAGTGTAATTTGGCTTTACTAATTAACGTTTAACAATTTTAGATGGCATTCTTGAAGGAAGGACAAAGAGAACTAAGTTTGTTGAAAAATATCAGTTAAAAGGAAGTATATCAGTGTATTTTTAAATTTGTTTTATTATAACAGATTGTTTTCTGTCAAGTTCAAACGGAAAAATAAAGCAGACCCTAAGGCACAGCTTGGGGCAAAGGTATAAATTAAACAAAATTCTCTGGCAGTTGATTTTACAGAATTATGGTAGCTGGTTGGGTACTTCCGCTTCTTTCCCGTGAAACAATAAAAATAAATGTTTGCTTCAGCAACTGCGCTTCTGGAAGAAATATGTCTCTTGAGAAATGGGGAAAAACAATTAGAGCTATAAATATACTGCACAGTAATTAGTGAAATATTTTATGCTCTTCAGACTAGGTTCAAAATACTTCTGATTTGAAATATTTTTCTGTGGATACCTCTGTGGTGAATTTTCAGCGGATGTGGGTGTTTCTGTTTTTACTTTTGTAAAAAAAATAAATTGTCACTCTTTGTGTTAGAGAGAAAAGGAAGATACCAGGTCTATTCATCATTTTGATGGTTATTTATCCTTGGTGACTGGAAGATAGCCCTTATTGTGATATTGCTATTTCTTTGTGGAAGTTGCTGAGACATGGATTCCTCTCTCTCCAACTGTTCCACCTCTATTTCAACTTTAGTGTATCTGATGTTTGCCATATTTGCACACAGCGAGAAAGAGAGTGATTAGGGAAATGCAAGGTTAAAGGCGTTATTATCTGAAATCAGTTCCAACAATTATCCATTACTGTTGTAATGACTGCATATAGATCACAAAGGCAATGGTGAAGTCAGTCACAGGGTTGTATCTATACCAGTCTGTCTCTGGCTGGCTTATAATTCTAAAACTAGCACTATATTAAGCTGGTAATTATATATGATGTGAATATTCTGCTTCTTTTAAACTGTTTTATTTTGTAAATAATGCAGAAGTACCACTGACTTCTCCTCCCTTTGGTAGACCTTTATTATATTTCTGTAATGCAAGGGAAATCTCCCCTGGAAAATGCTGTAGCTAAGGTTATGTATTCAGTTTAAGACCCAAATCATCAAAGAAAAATATCAGAACTCTTTTCTTAAATCCTCAACAAACACAAGTATTAGCTTTGCTTTGCAATGAGGGGCAGCTCTCATGTTTATACCTACTGCAGTACTATAAAGCCTAGGATTCTCTATATTGGAGAATCAGAAAAACACTAGTGTATCTGCCATATGCTTCCAGAGCTGTTCCCACCATTCAGTTATCCTGGAGAACGTTTCTAACATTCCACCTCACATGGTGGGAAAAGAAAGCTCAGAGACTGCCCAACAATTTAGCTCTTCCTACACAAGAACTCCCAGGAAATGCCTAGTCCAATAAGCCTGGAGGAAGAAATAGTGACCCTGCCTGAATAAAATGGAAAGATACTAAATGTGTACTTGGCCACTTATGTGCATTGTTGATTAGCTTAAAAAGTCAGTTAAAAGTGGAGAATCATAACAGAAATTAAGCACACTCTTGAGTATTTCATTTTACCCTGAAATTTTGTATGTATATCTATTCACCAATCTTCTAATGTCAAATCAAATCCTTTTCTTTAAGAGTCTACTGATTAGAATCTACAAAAACCACATCCATAATTCATTGCTATGATTATCAGTTTTGATATTTTAAATTGGAATAAAAATTTTAAGACATTTGCAAAGTAATTTGAGTAGACTGAGATTTTTCTGATTTTTCTCTGCTAGTCTCATAGTTATTTCACTCACATCTAACTCAACAGTGATTTTTTTGAACTGTCCTTTTTTGGGTATTTTCAGAGTATTTACTTTTTCCCATAAAAGTAGTTCTTTTTTTCATGCTTAAATTTTATCAGTTTACAAGACCACGCTCTTTTATATTGGCAAAGCTAAATTTTCTATTGTGTTTTTAATGCTTCTATACAAAAGAAATCTGCACTCACTACTTAACTGGCTAGCACAGGGTAAAGGAGAGAACTAAAATCTTTCTGATTGGAATTTATTGAATGTAAAAAATAGAGACTTGTCATGATGATAGTGCCTAATTGATATAATTCTTTGTATTCTTTCCTGTATGGATAACTGGAACTCTGCAAAGAGATTCCATTGATCTGTGATAAGTGTATATGGAAAAAAAGGAAGTAATAATGGAATGAGTACTGAAGAAATACTATATAGTTAGAGTCTAAAGAAGTCTGACCATGACTAAATAACCACTGTTCTTTGATGGCATATCAGTAAGATTACTTTATTATAATTCCTTTGAATAATGCTGTTTATAAAACTATTGTCTGTTAAGTTAGAACAGAAAAATAAGACATACCCTAAGGCACAGCTTGGTGTGAAGTTTGAACATGTTTTAATAATCAGGAGTCAATGAGTATTTAAAAAGTCCTTCTTTACAAAGCCTATTTTGAATGAACGTTTAAAAATAACTCTCTCATGACTACAGGTGGCCTTGGATACCATCTGCCATGCATTTCTGGGAAGAATTAAAATTCCAATAACATTTGTCAGCCAGGTTTAACAAGTAGAGATGCGTTCTTCAGCTGGTGTGCTGTTTTCATTTATAAAAGTCTAAATATGCTTTCTAGTATCACAAGTAGACACTTGAAATTATTTTTGTTTCTTATTGATGAAATTGCATTCTCACTATATATATATGTTGTGTTATTAAATCTGGCAGTTTTATTCATTAAATTCAGGAAATTAAACATTATTTTGTTTAGAAAAGAACTAGAATTTAAGTCATATTGTGACCATTCCTTATGAACTGAATTTCAAAATGAAAGCTCCATAATTTATCTTCAAAAAAGTTTCACTCTCTCTGGCTGTCTTTTTTTTTGCCTTCTACGACTTTTTCACTTAAAAAACTCACATTAGGTGTGGTTCCCCAGGACACAGACTGCAAGGCAGAGATTTGCATGCAGGAAGATTGTTAAGGAGAGCCCTCAGGAACACCAAGGAAGCAGGACGGACAGAGGGAGATGTTGAGATGCAGTGCAGTTCCAACGGAGGCCTCAGCCCAGCCCGTGGGGAGTGTGGAGCTGGGATGGCACCTCAGAGTTGTTCCAAATGGAGGCAAGAGATTTGCCTTTACACCACTCCCCTTTCAACCAGTTACTGCCAGGACAGGAGTGTAGCCTTGGGCGAGGCAGCTTCCTGACACTGAGAGCAATGACCTGAGAGGAGCTAGGCTCCTAGCTGTCGGCAGCAACCACTCCTAGCCACCAGGGAGAGCATACCTCACACTCACAAGGGGACTCTGGGTGATGCAAAATGGCATCCACTACACCCGCTTTATTTATGACTTCTTATATAAGCAACTGTGACAGTTTTAGCAGAATAAGGTTTAGATTTTCTGTTAAAATGAGAATAGTGAGGCTGCCTACCTCAGAGGGTTGGAAGATTACAAGATATAAAAGGCTTAAAGTGCATGTCTAGATGCATGGCCATGACACACTCAGTAAATGTGACTAGCACACGCAGAATCCGAGCACCACCCTCCACCTCTGCTGCCCCATTGCCTCTCACCTACAATGCTGGAGAAAGCTCCTAACTGGGCTCCTGGTTTTCATCTCTCCAGGCGACGGGGAATGTTCCACTCACAGCAGTCCCCAGCTAAGAAGGCTTCAGCGGCCCCACCTCACTCCCAGAGAAGTCAGATCCGCTGTGGTGGACTCCAAGTGGCCCTTCCCCCCCCTGGCCAGGCACACGTCCCCGGGCCACCTCCTGCTGCTCTTCTTGCTCACTCTGCTCCAGCCATGTCGGGCTCCATGCACACGTCAGTCCCGCCACTTGCCTCTCTCACAGGTTCTGCACATTGTTCCTTCCTCCTAGGACACCTTCCCCGTCACCTAAATGGCTGCCTCCCTCAAGTCCTTCAGCACGTGCAGTCCTCTCTGTAAGGCCTCCCTGGCCACGCTACTTAGAATTGCCAGCACTGCCAGCGTGCCCTATTGAAAGGAGCAGCCTTGCAAAATTAGCAGGAAAATACCGAATCCCTCAATTTCCCCAGTAATGTTAAAGATCAGTCATATGAGTTCTCTCAGTAACAGGTACCCTGCAGGAGTTCTGTTTTACACAACTTCTCAAAAGAGCTGAATGGGCGGAAAAAGATATAAATGTCTCTTTCAAAATTGTTTCCCAAGAATCTGCTTTTACTACAGAGTTCCTGAGTAAACAACAGAAGAACGAGCTACAGCCTCAACTACATCTCCAGGACAGAGTCACCTCTCCTCTTCCTTCTCCAAGGAAAGGCAGGAAACCAACTCTTGGACTTTGACATCCTTGTAGTTTTTGTTATATACCTGCTGCTGCTTTAGTTATCAAATTACAGCCATCGCTATTTTTTTCTCTTCCTCCATCCCCCTTAAAATCAAGGAGCCACTTGACCTCACTGCTGGCACCCCCTTTCTCTTTCTTTGGGATGCCATGCCCATCTCCCTGCTCTCCTCCCCCCGCCCAGTTCTCTCTCTCTCTCTCTCTCTCTCTTTCATTCTGTCTTTCTAAAGGGTAAAATAAGCTTTTTACTTTTATGTTTTAATCTCTGAGTGAGAAATCTTTCTCCACCCATGTGTGAGCACCTACCAGGCTTTCCACCCAAACACCTGTTCCCCTTCTGTGCTTCATTTCCTTCCCCTGCATTTCTCACCTTCTATTCTAGGTACCTATTGTTTTGCTAACTGTCTGTGTTCCTCCATACATGACAAACCCCAGGAGAGCAGAAATCTTTGTCCACAGCCCTAGCGAGGAGGACAGTGCCAGGAACATGGTGCTTAGTAAATATTCGTCAAATGAAGCAATACTGCACATAAACATCATAAACAACATAAATCCAAAATCACACACCTTCCTTCATAGTACTTATAAACTAAAAGAGAAAGAGAGAGAAACAAAATCACACACCTAATAAGTCTCCCATGGCCTCTGACCCCAAATCCAGTTATTTTTCCGCTCCACCAAAGCCGTTTCCTGTCCATCCTGCCACAAAAACCAAAGTTCACCTCGGTCACCCCAAGCCTCTGAGAAAGGTGAATTATGGTCATCATTTCTATTTAAAAGAGTAGAGTAGTATTTAATTCAGTAAGTTTTCCAACTTCTAGAAGTAAATTCTCAGGAATCAGGACAATTCAGCCTTTTAAAATGACTCATTTCCTAAGGACATCCGAGAGCCAGAGTTTTATTCTACTTAGTCTTGGAAAATCATCAGGGCGGAGTCCTTCTGGATCACTATTGGAGGTTATCCATTGTGCGAGGTCAGATGATTTAGTTGGCCCTTGGTAGGACAATGTGTCACATTTCCCTAAATTGCATTTGAGGTTCTTTTTCCCCAAAGTTATCTATAATGGATCAGAAGGAGTACACTGCAAAAAGAAGGTGACAAGAATTATTTACTCGGTATTAATGGCAATTTCAAACAAAGAAGCAGACCAATACAGTTATCAGCCCTGCCCAAGTATAATTTAGTGATATGATTCAAATCTTATAACATGAAGGAACCAGGCACTTAACAATGTACCAGAAACTAATATGGTTGAAAATACACTGTCAACTTCTGAAATGAAGTTTACTTTGTGAATTTTTGAGTCCAGTGAAATGAAAGTTTTATGGTGAAATATTTTTCCCAGTCATGTTTTTCTTGTGGATTCTGTTTTTCTCAACAGGAAATAGCAAATAAACATCTGACCTTAGCATAGTTAACCTCAAATAAATTAATGTGTGGAATGAAAATCAGACTAATAAATCAGGGTGTGTATACTCTGAAAGGAAATTACAAACTAGAGCACATGATTCAAAATTATTTGAACAATGAAATGCCTTATAAGGTACTCAGATGATGAAAAATTTACAGCATTCTTAACTTTTGAACAGAGTGTACACAATTTAAAGTAAATGACTGAAATACAATATAAAACGAAGCTTTAATCCTATACGGCTTATGTCTATGTATCTTTAGTTGAGATTAAAGCTTAAGAAGAGTAGATGCAGAGTGTGAAGCACGTCTTCTACATTTACTTAGTGTTGTTAATTCTGAATAGTTTTATATAGTACTGTGGAGATACCAAAAATAGATACCTATTTTTGGAGATACCATGATTATTTTATACAGCAGAAGACAAATTTTTCCAGTGAATAACAATCTCAGTAGCCAAGCTTCCTGGGTATTGAGTTTACTTCATTTCTGCCAATGAATACTAGTTCCTGTAAGATCATAGTTGAACGAATTAGCCAAAGAAACAAAGAGGAGAAAGTATTGCAAATAGAAGCTCTAATTTGTAGCAGTATATTTATTTGGTGAAGTTTGAATGACAAATGAACCTTAAAAACATAGATTTACAAGAACCATCTGCCTTCTTAACACTTGAGAACACAAGCGCTTCTGAGATGTCTTGTTTTCCTAATCAATCCTCTACTGTATAATAGTTCCACTTAAGGAATTTTGAAGGTTAAATTAGACAATGTATGAGAAAGCAGTTTAAAATGTAAAGTACCATTAACACATTGTAGGTCCTTTTGGACCCATTTTCTTTTGTTCCTGCCTTCCATTTTTTCCTTAGGTGACTGTTCCTTTCCAGTGACTTTTTCCTAGTAACATGTTGTTGGTGTTCATTCTTCAAAGATAGATGACTGGAAATGGAGGGAATAATGTCCTTGACTGCCTACTTTATAAATTCTACTTAAGGAAATGCCACTTGATAAAAATTAAGAACTGCTAAAATGCTTAAATGGATGTTATGTTTATCAAGAACCTAAACGATCCAATACTTGGGAAAAAAACTCTCTTTGGCTCATAGAACTGTATCGCTATGCCTAGATTTCTTTTTTAAAGAGGAAAATATGAGCTTCCTTGTAGCACAGAACTATTTGACACATAACATATTACCTATAATATTAAAAATTAAGCTCATCAAAATAATAAAAGTACAGCAAGAGAATCCCCATAAACATTACAAATGTTGAATAAAACTGTGAGAAAGAAAAATCCAGTGACTATTCTTAAAAACAGGGCCTGAAAAAAATAGACCTGAAAAATTACCACTCCGCTCAAGTTTAGTGAATCTTTTGCTGAGATTTTTTGGATGGGGAAGGGAATCACCAACGAGGCTTTTGCAAAACATACCTACAGAAGTCAAAGTCATATGGACTTAATTTATTCTGACAATTGATGTAGAAACATAGACATCTCTTAAATTATTCATCTTTCCAGTAAAAGATTCCCCTCCTGGAGACCTCAGGATTGAATTAGACCCAAGCTCTAATTCAAACACAAGTTTATTTAAAAAGTAAACCTGAAAAATGAATTTTGTCCTTGCATAGGTCTGCAGTAAATAGAAGAGTATATGTTTTAAGAAAAGATTTACATCTATATAGATGTTTTTAGATATTTTTCTTGACCTAGTTATTAAGAATCCTTTTAATGAAATTCAATTTTGTTTCATAAATAATGCAGTGCTTGCTTTTGATTATGTGAACCTAATGAGATACCCAGTGAGAGAAAGGATATTGGTAGCAGACCCTTGGCTATTTCCAGGAATAAGCAATATCTACGCATTTTCCAGGTGGAGGACTGTGCTTGGCAGCAGAATTAGTAAGTCGCTCTAAATACTCTTAGGTAACATGGAGCCTCTTCCCTGGCGATAACTGGCCATGACATCCTCTTCTGAACTTCATGTTTCTGCAGGCTGCTTCTCAGAGCACAAGGCGTATTAAAAGCCTTTTGGTTTGTAGTGCTTCTATTTCTTTCTCTTCACTGCCCTTCACACTGCTTGTTTATGTTTTTGAGAGTTCAGGGTGGACTTGTATTCTGTTTCTGACTTGGAAAAAAAAAGAGAGGAGGAGAGAAAGTCACTTCTGTAGTTCGTGACCTTTGAAGTACATGACTATTTATTTTGGTGGCATTAGGATCATGGGTGACTATCAAGTCTGTGAGGTTGAGCTGAGAACCAGACGGAAGGGACCAGCCACTTGGCAGAACAGACATTGTAGAAGGTCTTATTGAATGTGGACTGTTCTTTTCCTTAGTGTTTTCACCTCAGGTGTTTATTCTGTGGGTTCCAAAGCCCAAAGAGATAAGGAAAGGAGAAAGTTTTAAGAAATGAACTCTTCCGAGATAAAAGAAGGGACACGTTACAGATACGTTTTTTGTTACTGCTTGTCATAAAGGAAACAAGGAGCCCAGTAGTTGCCCTCACCGTGTTCACTAAGCACCCCTTAAATCCTTTGGTGGTCAGAATACTTTGCCTAACACGAAAAACAAAAACAAAAGCTTCTTTAGAAATATTGGAGTCCTGGCTGCGATGCGCTCTGCCTGCAACCACTTCCAAGAGCGTTCTTAGACTCAAGCAGCCCAGGATGTTCTTCTGGGCGTGGAGTGAACGGGCAGGTACATGAGCATTTTTTGCCTCTCGTTGCAGCTCTCACATCCCCTGCCAAGCACTCATCTCCCAGGAACTGTGAGGTTGGGCGTGAAAGGACTAGCACTGGGGACCCTAAAGTTGTCTTTGCTAATTAAAGGTGATCAGAGAGTAGCGAACAACACGTCCTGTGCTGGCTCTAAATATATCGCTCCCAACAGCCTCCGAAGCTGCTGTGAATAATTAGGGCTTTCAGGCTTTGGGAGGATGTAATATCCATTTGGATTGATTCTATCCCTTGTCAGTCAAGAGGCACATTCCAAAGTGTCATTCAAGAAATACTAGTTCTGAGGGATGTTCATAGCTATTCTGTAAGGGAGTAAGGAAGGGTCAAATAAACTTAAGGAACTCTGGGTTGAGCAAAAGTAAAAAAAAAGCTGTGCAACTTGTCTTCCTTGTCCGTCTTTTAATAGGAATCCTTTCTGTCCTTTGATCTTCTTGGTGCAGAACAGGGAGCAAGCATAGCATTTGATTGTCAAGAGACCTGACAAGCACAGATCCTGTTTTTATTACTTGGGCATTATCTTGGCATTTCTACATTAAAAGCCAGCTCCACAGGCTTATTTAACGTACTCTGGGTGACAGAGATGGAGCAAACCTATTAGACTGCTAAAATGTCCACTGTAAATGTATCAGAAACAACTCAATTATGTAGCTGTGATTTGGCTTCTGTACAGTTTTGAGTTAAGGAAATAAATTTATTCCTTTCCTACCTCAATCAGCATAAATCTGGTTTACCGATGTACACCCCATCATTTGATTTTGGACATGGAGAATGCTGTCTTGCACTTCGATGTGCATTATTTAATTTTTCATTTCTAAGTGTTCCAGGTTCTCAAGATTTTCTGTCTAAGAACTATATCAGGGCAGTTGGAGCCAAATTGCAGTAGGAGCTGGGAAATGAGATAAAATGGAAAAAAGAGATTTGGGATGGAGAGGCATTTTAGAGATAAAGTTTATTTTATGAGTACGGTGGCTCACGCCTGTAATCCTAGTACTCTTAGAGGTAGGCCGAGGCAGGAGGATTGCTTGAGGCCAGGTGTTCAAGACCAGCCTGTGCAAGAGCGAGACCCCATCTCTACAAAAAAATAGAAAAATATAAGCCGAGCATGCTGGTGCAAGCCTGTAGTCCCAGCCGCTTGAGAGGCTGAGGCAGGAGGGTCACCTGAGCCCAGAAGTTTGAGGTTGCAGTGAGCTGTGATGACTCCACTGTACTCTAGCCAGAGCAATAGAGCAAGACACTGTCTCAAAAAAAAAAAATAAAGTTTATTTTTATGGGGAGACATTATGCATCATCCTTTCTCAGTTACACTGTTAAATAATGCTCTAATCCAAAGATGTTTATGAAGACCTCTCACCAAAAGCTCTCCCAGCATCTGGTAAATAGTGGGCCCTGTGCAGGCTGGTCAGCCGTCCTGCCAGGCCAGAAACTCAGCACCTAGGCAAGGAAGATTTTCTATCACAGGAAGTTGAATGTAATCCTAGGCTCTAAAGGATTAAAATTTATTTAACACTGGTAGGTTTGCATACTTCATTCTTATACTATTGGAGGATTTTTTAAAATTTTAATAGATTTAAGGGGTACAAATTGAATTCTGTTATATGTATATACTGCATAGTGGTGGAGTCTGGGCTTTTTGTGTATGCATCAGCTGAGTGGTGTACATTGGACCCCATCGAGGGTCATTATTTATACTACTAAATGGCAAATATATGTTTCCCTGCCATATTTCTGTACCTTCAGCTGCAAAAATAGTTGGCCAGTAAGATTTGATACAGGCAAACCATTCAAGTAAAGGAAGAATTCAGTGTTTCATTTTGGTTCTGGCATACCTGGGCAGGAGTGGGGGGGTGGGGGGAAGAACAAGCATATTGTGCCCAACTTAGACGTTTTTATGAGGCATCACAGCTTAATGTTTCTGACTTTGCAGGTTGTATCCGCGCCATGCAAGCGCCCTCAACAACCTTGGAACGCTGACAAGAGACACAGCAGAGGCAAAGATGTACTATCAGAGGGCTCTCCAGCTACATCCACAGCACAACCGGGCTCTTTTTAATCTGGGCAATCTCCTTAAGTAAGTGGAACATTTACTCTTGAGCCTTGTGATTTCAAGAAACCCTTTCCTTCTTAACACTCATTTGATTGTGCTGCTCTTGGCTCTTCCTAGAACTGAATAATTAGTATTTTCAAACTTTGGGAGCATGTAATATGCATCTCAATTAATTCTATCCCTTATCAATCAAAAGAAGTTTTCCCAGAGTGTCTTTCTGGAAATATTAGTTCTGGCAGATGGTCATAGATTGTCTGTAAAGGGATAGGAATGCAGAAGGGTTATAGGATCAAGTAAACTTAGGACATGCTAAGTTAAGATAATCCTTTATTGCAAGAAGTTTTAACATGCTAATATGCCTTGTGAATCTTCAAGAAGGGACTATGGGATATAGCATTTCCCAAAGTCATCTTCTTTTATTTTTTATTTTTTGGGAAGGCATTTCCCAAGACTAATATTCCATAATATACTTCAGGAAAAGCAGTGTTCCCTGAAGGTGTAACCAAACAGTGTAACCACAACTCACGTTCAGTCTGTATTAATATTACAGGTAAGAACCAAAGTGAGGCTTACTTGGAATGAGCAGTGGTGACTTTACTCTTATGAATAACTCTTAGGCTCATTCACTAGGTTTACTTTTCACTTGCTCCCCTGATAAAGGTTGACAGTGTCATTAGAGTTACTGAAGACTAAAGGAAAGGGGTAGTTTTGCATCTTGTGTCTTTATTAATCTGAAGTCTAGGCGTGTTGGTGATGGTCCTGTCAATGACAGTAGGAACGATGGTGGTGGTTATGGAATTTAGCTTCTAAACTTTAAAAAAAAAAAAAAAAAACGGTTAAGAAACATCAGAAATGGACGTGTATTGAAATAAAAATAAAAGATGAAAATTGCTAGAATCAGAGAGTAATGATATATTTATCTATGCTTGTTATAATGCTGACAGTTCACGTACTTACTGAATGTTTCCATCTCTTATCTTCTGGAGAGCACATTTGGCTGCCTCTCCAAAATCTTTACGACTGATGGTTGACTTTGTTCTTTTATCCTTTGCCTAACAGGATTGTCTCCACTGCCTCAGTCATTCAGCATGATGCATCTTCTTCCCTTTCCTCTTTACTCCTTGACTTTTACATATTCACATAGATATTGGTTCTCTTTACTAATGTGTGTGTGTGTGTGTGTGTGTGTATTATTTTTATTTAATCTCATTTGAATAGAAGGCCTGGAGATAGTTAATCACAGAATAATCTAATATAGTGTAAGCTGATAGGTGCCATCCTAGGTCTGAAGTTTTATGTTTAAGAGTGGCTTTATTGGCCAGGTGTAGTAGCTGACACCTATACTCCCAGCACTTTGGGAGGGTGAGGTGGGAGAATTGCTTGAGGCCAAGAGTTTGAGACCAGCTTGGGCAACATAGCGAGACCCTATCTCTACAAAATATTAAAAAATTTGCTGGGTGTAGTCCCAGCTCCTTGGGAGGCTAAGGCAGGAGGATCACTTGAGTCCCCAGGAGTTTGAGATTACAGTGAACTATGATGAGGCCACTGTACTTTAGCCTGGGTGGCAGAGTGAGACCCTGTCTCAAAAAAAAAAAAAGAAAAAAAGAGACTTTAACTATATGCTGAAACACAAAATTAAGGGAACACTACACAAAAATGAGTAAGTGCCAAGAAAGGACAATGAAATAAAGTGAAAGAAAAAAAGTATAAATCAAAGCTAAATAAACTTAATTTTTAAATTATTATAGATAACATTGGTAAAACCGAATAAATACTGAGAATGATGAAAAACAACTGAGAATGAAGAAATGTGCCACTATACCAGAAAAAAAATATTTTCATAAAAGGAAGCTCCCTTTAAAAACAATAAATGAAAATGTGAGGAAAATTGGTTCTAGTTATTATATCTAGCTAGATATAGGTTGATATGATGCTTCTATTTTACTCTATTACTTTTATGAGCACTTATTTCTTTATGTGAAGTTTGAAAGACTCATGTTTTAAAGTCATTGTTGCATCTGCAAAGATCCTACTTAGAGTCCAAATAACTTTATGGCTGTATAAATCCTGTCAATGCCTTTTGGGGTACCTGGATTATATAGTACTGGTTTTAAAAAATAACACAGATGAGTATTTTTTCCAAAGAAGCCAAATATAATGGCTTAGCTACAAAATAACATTTATTGTTAAGAATGCTGTTCTGCAGTTGTGATCATAATATTGTGCTGAATGCAGCTCTACATGAAAATAAAGGACGATATTCTTTTGTGTCATCTTGCCAAGACCTGAGCAAAAGAGGGATACTCTAGCCTTCCTTTTTCACTTCACATCTTATCACCACTAACATCTTGAATTAGTATTTGTGAGTTAAAAATACAAGAAAGTATGTTTTAGAACTTGGCAATGGCTACTTTTCATAGTGAGAGGAGTTATTGGGTAACCAACATGGGATTTTTTTCTCTCTCTTTCAATAAAAATCAATTCTTGATGATTATCCAAATCAGCAACAATGCCTTGCATTTGTATAAGATTTTGCAGTTTTCCTAGTGCCTTGTTTTAATGACACCCTTCCAGTAAGTCTTTATAGTGAATAGGAAGGAGGAGAAGGCAAGGTCCTGAGAAGTCAGGTGCCGTGGACAGAGTCCTGCTTGTTTGCCTTCTGTTCCTTCCCAGTATACACAGAGCAGAGTGGCTGTATCTCAGTGGTCAGTCTTAGAGTCCAGTAATTTAAAATAATGATAACAGCTGACATGTGTTTAATACTATCCATTTTATTCCATTTAATAATAAATGGAATCCATTTAATAATAATATCCATTTAATAATATCCATTTTAAAATATTCATTTTTTAATCCTTAAAACAGTCTATTGAGAGGTGTTACCATCCTCGCCCCCATTTTACAGGTAAGGAAAACTGGATTCAGAGGTTTTATCTGACCTTGGCTTGGGCTGTGGCAGACCCAGGACTGAACCTCTACCCTTGGACTCCTTGTCCTCTTCCCTTTCCATTACCTGTGCTGCCCAGACAGCTCTCCAATCCAAAAACTACATAATATTAAACTATTTAATGGCATGTGATAGCATTTTGGGAGAAAGGGCCATCCATCCTAACTGTCTTTCTTAAAAACAGTAAAGTTGGTTTACATTACCCCGAGGTTGCATTGCTAAGTGACAGAGCAAGGTGACCCTGAAAACAACAGGGCTTATCTACCTTTAGATAACTCTGAGCTTTACTTCTACTTACCTTAATATATTTCTGAGCCAGTAAATGGGTCAAAAGCAAGAAGAGGAAAAGAATATTTTAAATTTGGTTTGACTTGATCTGTCTATTTAAGATTTACACCCTATTTCTCTATCGAGATAACTTTAAAGTTATTACAGTTAACTAGGCCACAGCCGAGAGCCACACTGCCCAACAGAAATATGACAGCCATACATGTAATTTAAATGTTTTAGGTAGCCATATTCTAAAACATAAAAACGTGAGATTGATTTTAATAATAGATTTAATTTAACCCCAATATATCCAAATTATTATTTTAATATGGATTTAATATTAAAACTTAATTTTTAAAATTTAACATGTAAAAAATGAAAACTATTAATGAGATGGGGTACATTCTTTTTTTTAAAAAAAACTAACTCTTTGGAATCCAGTGTATGCTTTACATGCATAGCACATCTCAGACCAGCCATATGTCAAGTGCTCAATAGCCACATGTGATTAGTGGCTACTGTATGGGACAGCACAGATGTTTATTAATAACTTTGAGAGAAATATGAGTCTTTGTCCAGGCCACAAGCTCTAAATAAGATGTGACTCTGTCAGAGCATTCAAGCAATCTTACAGCAACTCATTTGAATTCTTGGAATTATATGGCAGACAGCTTTAGACACATTCATAGCAGTTGACTTTACTGAGTGTTATCCAAATATATCTGGCCTCTTTCAGGACCATTTCACTGGACTTTGAAGCTAATCTCCTGTGATTCTGTGCAGCATATTTACAGTGTGAGAGGTTGATAAGGAACAGCTTTCTTAATTTATATTAATTATTGTTGGCTTTGCTTTGAACCTGAAATGTTAAAAGAGAGATGAGAGAGAGAGAGAGAGAAAATAGGCAAGATTAGCATAAACTTTTTATGGATAACACAGTGGAAGTCCCTGATGGCACAAGGCAATGTAATAGAATATTTAGATTCAGGGTATGGGAAAATATTTCTGTGAATGCCTTGGTTAAAATAGCTGCTGGTGTTTGTCACTAAAATGGAATATGAACAGAACTTCATAAAGAATCATGTCATCCCTCCTTCATTGCCAAAACTACATTCCACTCACATTATAGGATGTGAGTGCTATATGGGTGTTACAATAAATCTGATAATCAAAACTCAGAGGAAAATGTAATAGAATGTCCAATAACTGAACTATATGGAAGATGAATTTGATAACAGCATACATTTGGTTTTCTTTAGCCTGATTCTTTAGAAAATTGAATTTCTAGAGAATATTAGGACCCAGAAAGAAGGGTTTCCGTCCGTTTGCGTTGCTGTAAAGGAATGCCTCAAACTGAGTAATTTGTAAAGAAAAGAGGTTCATTTGGCTCACGATCCTGAGGTCTGGAAAAGTTCAAAATTGGGCACCTGGTGAGGGCCTCGGGCGGCTTCCACTCATTGCAGAAGGTGAAGAGGAGCTGGTATGTGCAGAGGTCACACGGTGAGAGGGAGGAAACGAGAGAAAGGGAAGCAGGAGACAGGCTCTTTTTAACAACCAGCTCTCCCAGGAACTAATAGAGCAAGAACTCATTACCAAGAGGACGGCACCAAGCCATTCATGAGGGATCTGCCCCCGTGACCAAAACATCTCCTGTTAGGCGCCCCCTCTAACATCGGGGATCAAATTTCAGCATGAGATTTGGAGGGGACAAACATTCAAACTATGGCAAGGAGTAACCATTACCTTTAACATAAATGTCAATGTCAGGAATATACTTCTCCATAGCTTTAGCACTCACAACGTTTTATTTTATATGAAGGAAGTTTACGCATTCAAGATAGCAGTTCTCGCCTTCCCTGCTTTTCAGCTGAAGCCCCAGAGAGTACACAGTGCCAATCCCATAGATAAAGCTTCCGAGCTCCTTCCTGCAGTGCTAATATATCAGCTTTGGGTGGGCAAATTCTGCGTGCTCCTTCTGGAGTGAAATCCTACTCGCCCTCTCCCCCTGCCCCACGGTGACCTTTTCGTAGGCAGGTTCTTTCCACCTTTACTTATCTCTGGTCCCAAGCCTATTGCACTCTCTCCCCCTCATCTTTGTCCAGTTCATGCTTATCTCTCTCCAGCTCTCCATCGTCATCGCTGCCGTCTCTCAAGTTTCTGACCTTGACCTCTTTCTTCTGCCCACCCTTCCCTTTCCCCAACTCTCTCACTCCCGCTGATCCTTGGAAGGGGTCGTGATTATGACCTGTCATCTCCTTGTTCTTTTCTGTGCTCCGTTGTCTTCTTTTAAGACCTTAGTATTGATGAACCCTCCGCCATTAGTGTTATTCTCCTCTTGCTCATCCCTGCCAGCCATGCTCTTGGCCAGTCTTAGAATCTTTGTTCTTTTGATCTTTACGTTCATAATTTATGATCCCATCTCGGATGTATCTGAAACATTTCAGTAATGCATGTGACATCAACTTAGACTCTTCCACACCTCAACCATCGTTTACCTGCGTGACTAGGCCAACCCAAGGTATTCTACTACCTGTACTCTGCTTTCCCTGGACCAGTATTTCTCAACTTCAGCTTTCTTCATTATTACTCCCCATTCCGTAAGGACTCTTTTTAGATATTTTATCTGAACGTCCTGTCCCCTGATTAAATACTCAAGAATAAGATTTGTTAGGGTTGAGTTGAGCTTTGGGAGACCACAAACCAACATGATGACTAAGATTATTTGTCACCACCACCACCCCAAAAAGCATTTTTCACTTCTGTGGAGAATGTATGTCCTAGCCTAGACCTTTATCCAACCTATCAAGTGCTGGAGGAGAAAAACACAAATCTGTGTTGAATGGGATGCTTACAAAACTCTGAAGAGAGCATCATGGAAAAAACAAACAAATCAGCATCAGGGGTAAGAGCTGTTAAAGATTCATCCCTTGTGGTTTCACTTATTTCTTCTTTTTATTTCAGCATATTAAGAGGGTACAAATGTTTAGATTACATATATTCCCTTTGCCCCACCTAAGTGAGAGTTTCAAGCCCGTCCATCCCCCAGATGGTGTACACCACACCCATTAGGTATGAATATACCCATCTCCTCCTCCCCCCTCCCACCTGCCCAACACCCTATGAATGTTACTACTATATGTGTACATTAAGCGTTGATCAGTTAATACCAATTTGATGGTAATTACATGTGGTGCTTGTTTTTCCATTCTTATGATACTTAGTAGAATGGGCTCCAGCTCTATCCAGGATAGTACAAGAGGTACTAGATCACCATTGTTTTTTGTGGCTGAGTAGAACTCCATGGTATACATATACTACATTTTATGAATCCGCTCATGTATTGATGGGCACTTGGGTTATTTACACATCTTTGCGATCGTGAATTGTGCTGCTATAAACATTCTAGTGCAGATGTCTTTTTTATAGAATGTCTTTTATATTATCTCCTATTTCCCTAATGCATGAATCCTTTGTGCCCCTCCTCAGTGCCCTGTACACACACCCAGAAGATGACATCAGCCCTTACTGTTACTAAGGACATTCAAGTCATTCAAGGTGAATTATTGCAGCTTCCCTTCTTCCTACTTCAAGATTTCCTGCAGACTCCCTCTTCTTTGGCTCTCCTGTGGAAGGAAGAATTATCTTGCCTCCTTCAGGAAGCCAGTATTTACACCTGTGTTTCTGTTATTTTAATTAAGGCTAACATGAAATCAAATGCACAAATCTTAAGTGCTCAGTGCAGTGTCTTGACAGTTTTATACACCCTTGTAATTGCCCCCAAAATAACAGAGAATTTCCATCAGCCCAGAGAGACTCCCTCGTACATCTTTTCAGTAAATGTCCCCCTCCCATGAGGCAATCACTGTTCTGACTTTTCACCATAAATTAGTTTGGCCTAGCACTTCATTTAAAGGTGATCATTTAATATGTACTTTTTGACATCTGGATATTTTCATTTAGCATAATTTTTTGAGTTTTATCCATTTTGTTACATACTACCTTTTTTATTGCTAAGTAGTATTTTGTCATAATAATATGCTGTAATTTATTCATTTTCCCTTGGGTAGATACTTGGTTTGTTTACAGGTTTGGGATATTATGAATAAGGCTGTTGTGAATATTTATGTCCCAGTCTTTGTATGTTTGTTTTTCTTGAGTAAATAGATAGGACTAGAATCGTGGGTAAATGTTTCCTTAATGTGTTAAGAAGTCACCAAACAGTTCTCCAAATTGTACCATTTTTCACTCCATCAGCGATAGCAAGAGATCCATTTGTTCCACACCCTTGTTAACATTTGGTGTCATTGTCTTTTTTATTTTAGCCATTAGCAGTCATCAGTGTAAAATCCACACGTGGTCTTGGTTCTATTTCTCTCTCTGAGGTCTTCACATTCTCCTCATTCCACAACTTCAGCATACCCCAAACCCCCCTGGGGAATCTTTCTCTCTTGGGGCACTCCCTTAAGTTGTTTCTCCTGCCTGACTCCTTCCTTTCCATCAAATTGGCAAGAAGAGGGATTAGCACCTGGTGTTTCTCCTTTCCTTGCCACCTGTCATACAGCCTCTACTGCATACAGCTGCTCTCTCAGCTCTTAGTCCCTTCATTTCTCTGGAGTAAGGAGATACCGTTGGCCTCCACCTGCTTTTGAAGCTATTTTGTTGCTTGTATCGTAGAGCATCATTGTGCTTTTCTTGACCCAACATCTAGTCTTCTTCCACTGCCCCTATAAATTGAGGGCCACCTGAGAAGTTCATTGACTTGTATACACATGTAGAGTCCAAACATCATAGCATTCAGAACTTTCCATAATCTTGCCACCCTCATTTTCCACTGCTCCCAAACAGTGTGAACCCGGACCCTAGCCAGACTGACCACATACTTGTTAGTATGAGAAATACTAACCTGCCAAACTACATTTGAGAGAATGTTGCTGAGGTTTTAAATTGAGAACTTTTCTAGCTCTTTTAAAATGTGGTTTCATTTCTACTTCATCATCTTATAGGCAGTATCTGTCCAAAACTGAATTATCCAGGAAATGATGAGAATGTTTACCCACTTCCCCAAGATTTGGCAGTTATTTGTGTATAAACAGATTGTTAATTGTTAAAATATTTTTGTGAGTATCTCTCCCCCAACATGATTCTACTCATTCATACTGTGATTACTAATGAGTTGAGCTTGAGTTGTTTGAAATGCATCGTGTGGTTTGCAAGGAAAGTACCCTTTCCTCAGTCTTTCCTTTTGCTATGACGGCTGTAAAAAACATTGCTGAGGCCAGGAGACAGACCTACCCAGGAAGTGCTGTGGGTGGAAGCAATGTTTGAGGAATCCCCCGGTTTGGTTTACATTCTCTTGAAGAAATTGGAATGTCATCATTTGCTTTCCTACAATAAATATTTCTAAAAGGAGATAATTAAGGGGCCAGACTGTTTTGTAAAGTACAAGAGTCTTCAGTAGTTTCCCCAGAACTAGTATTTTCCCAACCCTTTCACCCATATAGCTTTTCCTGGATTAATTTGCAGTCCAGTTCCCTTAAGTTCCTATGCTGGGGAATGACCTGGAATGATTCGAGATATAGGTGCAAGAAAAATAATTTTTTTTTTTCAGACATGGGGTCTCACTATGTTGCCCAAGCTGGAGTACAGTTGCTATTCACAGGCATGATCATAATGTTCTATAGCCTTGAATTCCCAGGCTCAAGTGATCCTCCCACCTCAGCCTCCCAAGTAGCTGGGACTACAGTTCAGTGAAAAAAGAAGAGAAATGTGTATAATCATTGGAAATTTCTGTCTGCACACCTTGTCTTACTTTAAGGTACCAAACTTTTTATCTCAAACTCAGTCGGAGATCAACTTTGCCCAGACACAGAAGCTAAATTTGGTGTATAGGTTGTTAGAGATGACCAAAAAGCTTTCAAATCTAAAAATGCTCTATGTAGGCCAGGAGCAAAAACAGAAGGGAAAGAAAGAGGCATATGCATGTTTTCCGTGTCACCCTGGCCCAGCCCTGCCTGTGGCCCCAGGGTCTGTCCCAGGAAGCAGCCTGGGGAGGCGAAGCTGGCCTGCAGGGCTCCTTCCCTACTTGGTGTCTCCTCACCAGGTCTGCCAGCCTCCCCTCCAGTTGTACCTTCCTCGAGCAGAGCCTGGTCTCCCTGCCTGGTACTTTCACGCTGTGCCACTTGGCTGCCGGGCAGCATTGCAGGGCTCTCTGCACTCACCCTTCCAGCCACCCTCCTCCTTCAAGAGAAGGGAACAACAGTGACTGACACTTGAAGGGTGGTTGGCACAGCACTTCCTCGTGTCCCCTGAGCCTGTCCACTCGGGTTGGTCAGAGGACAGGCCCCATTACTCTCCTGTGACAGGTAGGGAGTCTGGCTAGGAGAAGCCCTGTGCCAGGAAGCTGCAAAGTGCACAGTCTGAAGCCAGTGCCTTCTGTTGCATCATGCTGCTGCCACACTGCCCCCTGTGCGCTCTCCTCGGGTCTGGCAGCTGGGAGAGCTTAGTGAGTTTGAAGCTCAGCTCTGCCGCGTGTTAGTGTGTGACCCTGGGAAAACGGTTTCATCTTGCAGTGCCTCCAACTGCTCATGTATAAAGTGGAAGAAATACTAGTAACTACGTCTTTCAAGAGTTCTCAATACAAGAATACATGTTAAGTCTTTCAGATAGGACCCAGTACCCACTAAAGATGAAGTATGTTTTAGCTACTAAATATTATTATTATTAGCCTAGGGACGTAATTTCTTCCAATTTGAAGATCGGGTTCTTGGTATGAAGCTAATAATGAGCCAGTAGGTAATGCATTTTCTACCCCGGCAGTTGAACAACTTTAGACAGTTTCAACCTTTCTGAGATAAGAGATGGGGACAAGTGATCCTGTAGAGCTCTCCAGTTGCAAGAATCTGTGGTTTTAACTATGACTACAGGTTTTTAGTCTCTTCACTGAAATGTAAATAAAAGAAACGAGACAAGAACTTGAAAGTCCCCTTCCTCTCCCGAGGCAGTACTTACATTGTAACAGCATCCTGCCTTTGCTGAGAAATCCATCACTGAGGCTTCTCGGGGAAATTCCAGTGGGGAATCTGGCTGGAGAGTAGGGAAGGAGCAAGTGGAGCTAACATTTCTTGCGTCCTCCTGTGTGCCAGACAGTCTGCTAAGCACACCATCGGTGTTCATTTATTCCACCCTTGCAGGAGCCCAGAGAGGCAGAGGTTAATAAGCGCATTTCTCTTTGGCCACTGAGGCTCCTAGACGTGAAGCATCAAACTCATCATTCAGCTCGTGAGGGCAGAGCCTGATGTAAACAGCCATCAGCCTCGAGCCTAAAACCTGGACGGGCATTAAACTTCATCATAAAAGCATCCCTTTAGCCATGGGGTAAATGAACTCTGGCTAGATCAAGACATTCTCAGCTGCCTTCTCTTCCAGGTCCCAACCTGGGAGCATTGTTGTTATGTTTTCCCTCAATCCTGAAGGGACTTAGCATACATATTTGCATGTGCTTTGAAGTGACTGCTGGCTTGGGACTATTTTCCCCCCAGCCTGCCTCATGCACTCAGGGCACAGAGCTGGCTGGGCATGTGCAGGAGCAAGGCTGGTGGGGCAGGCGACCTGCGGGGTGCAGAGCAGTGACCTCACCAAGCTGTGATGAAGACATTTAGCTCCCTTCCACGGGAGCGAAGGAGAAGGCTTGAGGACTAACATTTCTTGGGACCTACTGGTCCCAGCCCCTGTGCAAGGTCTTTATGTGAGCTGCATCTCCACTTCTGCTGCTCTGTGACTAGACAGGGTCGGAACTTTCCATCTTTCCATTCCTCAGTTTCTGCCTGGGGGGTGAGATTGGGGAGGGAACAAGTGATATACTCTTTGAATTTTAACTATGAGTATGATTTTAAATGGGAAAATTTTTCTTTGTTCTTTACCACCACATAATGTGAATCCATATTCTCCAGACAACGGTGTATGTGGCTCCTATAAAAAGTCAAACAGAAAAATTAGGATGACCCAGTAGACTTGATGCTGTATTTCCATTATATTGCCTAGATGTGTTCAGTAAACTTGAACCTAGAGGAAGCTACACAGTATAATCTAATTTTCTTTTCTTTCCGTATAGGAAAGATAGCAGAGCCATAGAAAAATGTGTGCTCTGGAATGTTCATCTCAGCCAGACGTTTACAATTTGACTTTCACAATTCAGTTTTTTAGAAGAGCTGGTAAAATCTGTCTCCTTCCTCCCTCAAAAAAAAAAAAAATCGTGATCTTTTTCGTTTGTGACAGGCATCATTTTTGGATCCAACAACAACAAACACCTCAACAAAGAAGTAGTAATTAAGAGGGCTGCCTCGCATTCCAAGTTCAGGCTGTGGTTAATGGGACATGTTACTGCTGCCAACTGGATCGCCAAATCCATTTATTTCTGTTACTGGCATTTCCTAAATTCTCCCCCAAATGTCAATACTCTTCCAAAGCAAGCATCTGCTTTCAGTTTAAATGAATGTGTCATAAGATGTTAGACAGGAATCCAGAAAGTTTTCTAAATTGACAAACTTAACCAGTCCTTAATTACTGAAAGAAAATGTGACAAAACCTTATTTGCTTTTGCTAAATATCTGTCACTGAGACAGAGCCAGGAGAGTGAGATGGCACGAATGTTTTTACTTTACTTAACACAGGAAAAACGGTCCCACTGCTGTAGAACCAGATTTCCCTCTGAAACTACAAGTGTTTAATGGCAAAATTTGTACATGTTGAACAAGCTCTAATTTCTACTTAATGTTTCTCTCATGAAATCGATGATGAAGATGTTACTGGTTCCAGGAACCCATTCCCAGGCATTCTAGCCTTTTGTAAGTTCCTGAGGGAAACTTAAGAGAGTGGAGTTTTGCTGCAAACTATTAGGAGATTTTTATGTATGTTGTGAGGCTCATACGGATAACACAGGAGCCCAGACATGGATCCCCAGTGGAGGACATTCACAATAGAGCTCCTATGAGAGAGAAAGCAGCCTCTTCCAATCGAAGCACTTCCCAGCGTCACACTCTACCCAGCCCCCTCTGGTCTCCCCACATTATCTGGCATCCAGAAGTATCTCTCATGGGGCAAATTAACCAGCCAGTGCCATCTCTCTCTTTGGCTCATATTGTCCCAGGGAAGTGTTCTTTCTCCTTCTTTTAGCTTTCGGCATCCTGTTACATTGGCCACCTGTCTGGGGAGGCTAACGTAAATCCAGTGTGCAAACCAGGACAGAGTTTCTGGTTTTTTTCCTTTCTTTCTTTCTTTTATTTCAGAATATTACAGGGGTACAAATGTTTAGGTTACATAAATTGCCTTTGCACCACCCGAGTCAGAGCTACAAGCATGCCCATCCCCCAGACAGTGCGCACTGGACAGAGTTTCCTAAAGCGTGGGCTAAAGGCCACCCTCAGCAGAACCCTGCGAGAGGCTGATGCATCGTGGTGACCTACCGAATAAGTCCTGGGAATCTGCATTTTACCAAACACCTGAGGAGTTTTCAGCACTGTAATTTCAGAAGTATTGATCTAAGGGAGAAAGGAAGACAAAATATTGTAGGTCACAGAGCATTTTCAGTCATCAGCCAGTGGCTGTATTTAGCAGATAAGGAAATTCTGGGTGATGAGGAGCAATAATATTGTCTGATACTGGAGCAGTTTTACTCTTCCCTGCGTTTCTCACCTAGCCAGGGATCCCTGAGTTCTATCAGTGCCAGCTGAAGCACCTGACAAAAGCGCTGAGAGTCTTTAGTGTCCTCAGTGTCACAGGAGTTTCCAAAGGGATTCAGAGTGTTCCTTTCTGTGACTCCAAACTCAAAGTGTGTCTATGGCTGATTGGACAAATACGGTATTGTTATGTGTTTGATTTTATCTATTTGTTCATCAGCTATGGGTTGATAACACAGGTCTTTTCTATGGTATTCAGAGAAACAACCTGTGGACTTGGTCAGTTCAGGACAAAGGGTTATTTTAATATTTTTTCACTTTTGAGTTGACCTGTCAATTCATGCTAAATAAAGGCTAACAGGATAGTGGTATTACGTTATTAAGTACGAAATGTCCGATTTCCTTAAGTACTAAGTTTGACAGTTGTTATCTCTGACATTTCACTTTGACACTTCTTGTTTTACTTTTATTGTGAAGGTACACCCTCGGTCTTTCAAACACATGGTTTGGCTTGTGATTATCTTTCAAAAAAAATTTTTAGAGTAATTTCTGTGAGAGCATGGATAAGGAAAAAAATGCGTGTTATTTTTTTAATATGAGTTCCGTTGTGGAACCAATGCACTGCAGACAGCTTGAAATGTCAATGAAATGTTTGGGAAGGATGTGGCTAATGAATGCACAGTACGTCAATGGTTTGTGAAGTTCTAATGATTTTTAATATTGAAAATGAGCCACATGGGTGACCTGGGACCAAGGTGGATAATGATGAGCTGAAAGCTATAGTGGAAGTGAATCCATCTCAACCTACGCGTGAATTAGTAGCAGGGTTTGATGTTACTATTCCAACAATATTGGACCATTTGAAACAAATGGGCAAGGTAAAGAAGCTGGGTGGATGGGTACCACATGAATTAAACAAGCGTCAGAAGAGGAGTCGTCTGGAAGTTTGCCTTTCTTTCCTGTCATAACATAAAGGTGAACCATTTCTACACTGTATTGTTACATTTGATGAAAAATGACTTCTTTTTGACAATTGCAAGCACTCAGCACGATGGTTGGATAAAGATGAAGTGTCGAATCACGGTTCAAAACCAAATATTCATCAAAAAGAGCTAATGGTGTGTGTTTGGTGGACCAGCACTGGTATTTCCACTACAGCTTCACGAACCCTGGTCAGTCGATTACAGCAGATGTGTACTGCAGCCAACTGGATGAAATGATGAGGATGCTTGTGACTGTGCGACCGAGATTGGTCAGTAGAGACTGTTCAATCCTCTTGCAAGACCACATGTTGGCAAAAACAACGCTGCTCAAACTGCAGAAGCTGAACTTGGAAATTCTCTGTCATCCACCGTATTCACCAGACCCTACACCAAAGGACTACTGCTTTCTCCGGGCTTTGGGACGCTTCTTGCAAAGAAAAATATTCAATTCTCAACAAGCTGTGGAAAATGCCTTTCATGATGTCATTGCCACTCGCTCTCCAGGTTTCTTCGCTGCTGGCTTAAACAAGCTACCGTTAAGATGGTGAAACTCTGTTGATAGTTTAGGCACATACTTTAATTTTACTGATTCTTGTTTGAGATATAATTTTTGATTTGAAATTGGACATTTCATATTTAATGACCTAATATATACATGAGGCTTACATCAATAATGGGCACCTGATTTCTCCACATTACTTACGACAGAGCCAAAATGAATGCATTAGGAAGTTATAATACAGTCCAGCGCTGGCCCAGGGGTGATCTGCACAATTAGAGTACATAGGTACTTCTCATTATTAAGAAATTTTGGAATGTCTATTTGAAATTGTCTGCCTCTATTGTTATGCCCGCCCCCTTCTTACATGGAAATAACTGCTTAAACCTTTCTTTTCTAAGAAGCTTTTCTGGCTTGGCTGAGAAAGCAGTTCAAAATTGCTCCTGGTTTTTTTCTGGCCTACATATTCACCCTTAGCAGTCACCCCCACAAAATGCAGATCCCCCCTTTTCCATGGCCCTAATGGCAGCTGAGTGGATTCTGAACTATTGGTCTGCCATTTAGGGCTCCTGGACGCAATGTGTGCCTTAGAATGAGGCTTCCAGGAGTGAAGACTCTGATTGTTACTGGTGTTATTTTTGTTTAATAAAATGCTATTAACTTAGATATGATTTATTATAATAAAAATCTATTGTGACATCAGACACTAAGAAAAATCACTCTGATGTCTAACAATTTTTTTTGTGAACAATTTAAAAGGTGGAAGGATATTACTTATGAGAGAATTTCAGAAATACCACATTCTTCTTGATTTTTTTTTGAAACAAAGTCTCACTCTCTTGCCTGGGCTAGAGTGCCATGGCGTCAGCTTAGCTCACAGCCCCTCCTGGGCTCAAGTGATCCTCCTGCTTCAGCCACCCAAGTAGCTGGGACTATAGGCATGTGCCACCATGCCCGGCTAATTTTTTTCTATTTCTAGTTGTTTGGCTAATTTCTTTCTATTTATAGAAGAGACAGGGTCTCACTCTTACTTAGGCTGGTCTCGAACTCCTGAGCTCAAGCAATCCTCCCACCTCAGCCTCCCAAAGTGCTATAGGATTACAGGCGAGAGCCACCATGCCCGGCCCTCCTTTATTTTAATAATTAAGAAAAAAGGGAGAAGACAGGTGATCTTAGAAACATTAAATGAGCTAATAAAAGGCCGGGTGTGGTGGCCCATACCTGAAATCCTAGTATTTGTGGGAAGCCAAGGCAGGAGGATAACTTGAACCCAGGAGTGTGAGACCAGCCTGAGCAATAATGAGACTCCATCTCTACAAAAAACAGGAAAATTAGCCAGGTGCAGTGGCTCACACACCTGTAGTCCCAGCTACTCAGGAGGCTGAGGCAGGAGGATCACTTGAGCCCACAAGTTTGAGGTTGCTGTGAGCTATGATGACTCCACTGCAGTCTAGCCCTGGCAAAGAGCAAGACCTTATCTTTAAAAAAAAAAAAAAAAGAGAAAGAAAGAAAAAGCTAATAAAAGCCAAAACATATATAGTACCTACCATGTGCCTGAGACACATGGAGGCCAGATAATTTGCCTAAAGAAACATAGCTGGTAAATGCTAGAGGTAGAGTCAGAACCCAGTCCTTCCGGTTTTGTGATCTGTGCTTTTAACTAGTGTATAGCATTAAGGTAGATAAGCTGTTTAGCTGTGCTTGGTAAGTAATAAGCTTTCAATAAACAAACACTCATAATTTTCTTATGATTCTAAGTTAGGCTTGGGATGGTCTGTCTTCTTTAGGATTACTTCTATAATACTTAAAGGTCTGTAGAAACAAAGATATAAAATGGGTAATTATGTTATCACCCTCTGTCAAATTTTATTAGCATATTGGGAAACTTATTTAAGGAGATTTACAAGGATCTGGAAATAAAATAGTAAAACTATGGTTTTTAAAAAAATTAATGTAGCAGTTATTCAATTTCTACCTTTGTGCAGATCACTGTTCTAGTCCCTGGAATTAAAAAGAAAAGTAAGATCAATAACATATAGGTCTTGCCTATAAAGGAACTTAAAACCTAGTAATGATCACAGAGTACATAACATTTAAGCTAGAGAACGCAGAAATGCCACATGTGGCCTCCGTAGAATGGTCTAAAGTTGAAGTTCTAAAATAGAATCGTAGTGTTACAGTAGCTGTGTGATGGGGATGAATCACTTGAGCTCTCTAAATCTTAGTTTCTGATTTTTTTTGGAGTGGTGATTGTTGGTATTATTGTCTAAATCTTTAAAATGGAGGTAATGATGCCAAATTCATGCTTAATGATAATTAAAATAAATCACCATGGTCCTTGGAAGAGAGTAAATTTTCAGCGAACAACGATTGTGAAATATGCAGCTTTAAAAAACTTGCCTGCATGGCACGTTCAGTGTGGACAGACCTGCACCCTCCTGCCAGAGGCAGCGGTGGGTGCCTCCCACATGCTGTGCCAGGGCCTTGGAGGAGAAAATTACAGAGGCGAGAACCGGGCTTCTAGACAGTGATTCCCTATCGTCTTTTTTTTCTTATGGAGATATAAAAAGAAAACTGAAATACAAGAAAGGCGATATATATGTGTGTGTATATATAATTTTTTAAAATTTTTGTTATGTGTTTAGGAGCCTTGGGCTGGGCAATTCAGGGAAGACGTCACTGGGGAACCAGAGTTGAGTAGAGAGGAGGGAAAAGCCGCCTGTGAGGTGGTACGACAAGAAGGCCAGGCTAGAGGCACAGGGCCCGGGCGAGGCCTGCCTTCTTGCTGGGGCCCAGGGCAAACCACAGAGGCCCTCTGAGCCACAGTTCCCACCACTGTAAACTGAGAGGTTGGATTATATCCATTATTCTCAAATCTGGATGGTTGTCATATTCATATGGAGAGCTTAGGAGGCCCAACCTCAGAGCACCAAGGTCTTTTAAAAGGCACCCCAGGCGATTTTAAGGTACAGTGAGGATGGAGAATCAGTGGAGTGGATGATCGCTTGGGTTCGGCAGAATAGATGCCAAAGGCCACCCGGTCTTGCTGGAAGAGAGGGTACCGGGTTCTGTTTGGAGTGCTGGTCGGAACCATGTTGCACAGGGTTTTCGACTAAGAGTCTATCTGTAGGTCATTGGGCGTGAATGAAGGTTTTTATATAAAAAGTGTTGAAAGCAGTGTTCTAGAAAGATTCTTTCTATTGTCTGTATATAGTAGAAGGAGAAGAAACAGGGAAATAAAAGCAGATGTGTGACCTATGGGTGTGAACTAAGGTGTTAGCAAATAAAACTGAGTAAGGTGTGCTCCAGACTGCCGCAATCCAATAGAATTATGGAACTATTTTTTAATAGGACTAATTTGAATAGTCCTAAGTTTCCATTATAACTGATAAGAGCCATGAAAAATGAAAACCATTAAATCATTACTATCAAAATAGTCTGTGTTTTTAATGTGGGATAATTATCAGAGAAACATGTAGCATAACATGGATATGAAAAAGGGATGCTACTAAAATCAGAAGCAGTTTTAAATGAAGTTTCTTTCTCACATGGTCATCAACTATGTATAAGCAAGGAAGCTTTCATTTAGATGAATTATCTGCTGTAAGTTATTATGTCAAAACCACACCTATTTCACAAGCTCCCACCAAAGAGTGAGCAGGAGGGACTATGGAAGAAATGCCCTCTATTTCTCTCCCTTTCAAAAACAACAAGATTACCACTTACCAACTTCTTGGGCTTTCTTTAAAAAGCATTTTAAAGTGTCTGTCAAGACAGCACGTGATGCCTGGTAGCCTGACCCCTTGCGGACTAAGACCCTCAAGGCTTCCAAGAAAAAGCAGAACCATGGAAGAGTCCAGAGCCAAGAGGAACTGTCCTCTCTGCCCAAGTCTTGCAATACTTACATACTAAATTATTTACATGGTGAGATGTTTTTCTTAAAGCCTGTTAGTCCCTCAAGGGACCTTTAGCGATAACTTTCTTTTTTTGTAAAGAATCTGAGTTCCCTGTGAATAACTTTGATGATTAACTTTTCTATTATGTCGTGAATGTTAATGGACAACCTCGAGTGTTTAGATTCATAGACTGTGTTGGGTGGTAATTAATCTCACGAGTTCATGTGTGAAAGGTCTAAGTTTTCATTCTAACTAATGTGAGCCGTGACAAATGAAAACCATTAAATCATTGCTATCAAATTGTTGTGTTTTTTTCCTGCTGATTTTGAAGAATATCCAAGCTAAATTATGTCCCAAAGTACTTAATTTTCAGCCTTAATTGCCTAAGTCTGTATCTTCTTTTGGACTTTGAGATTTCCATATTAATGCTAGTAAAGATTCATGAAATTCTTGGAGGAAGAGTTCTGCTAACCGTAAAATCATTAGTCAAATTACTAGAATTAAAAAAATACATGCTCATTTAAAAAATGTGCCAATGAAAGAATTACTTCAAGGTGTATTTTAGAATAGAAACTTAAGTGTATATAAACATAGTGGACTTCCATGGAGTCTTGCAGATATTTTTAAATGTTTGTTGACTAAATGAATGAATCAACAATAAAGCACTAAGAGAGCTGTAATGCAAATTTATTATAACCATGCAACTTTAAAGCTACATCCCAGGGGCACAGGTGTTACACCTGTTCTCAAGGACAGGACTTTGCATGGTGAGGAGCCCACTAGGAGTTAGTTAGACCCCATTAAGGAGAGGATAGTATGGACAGCCACCTCCCTTGGGAAATAATAGCTAAGTGCTTAGCACATACTAGACAATGATAATATTTAATTGAATTGTTAACTCCAAGGTCTATGTTGGAACTTTATTTTCAAGGTCTATGATAGCATACTCTCTTCTAGGTGAAATTACCTTGTAACAAACTGCTTCTGGCACATAAGAACTTAAATTTGTGGAGTCAATATTAGTTTTCCCACTACATAACTTCATCCGACAGAAACTGGAGCCTTAGGGAGAATTGTATCAGGAGCTGCTTTCAGGTGCCTTTGACAATTGATGGAGCAGTTTTGCTGATAGCTCAGTATGTATATAGATCACCTGGGAATCTTTGAAACTGCAGGATCTGATTCAGTAGGCCTGGATGGAGCCCGAGATATTCTCCATCTCTAACAAGCTTCCCGGTGATGTTGATGAAACTGGTGTATGAGTCACACTTTGAGCAGCAAGATCATAAGAGGTGGATTTCTAAGTAGTTAGGTTAAGCAGATATGATATGATGCCAGAGCACTCAAAAGACTGATTATGTGAACATAGATGAGTCACTTAACTTTTCTAAATCAAAATATTCTCATTAGAAAAAAATGAGTATATTATAATAAGACAATAATATCTACCACATAGGATTGTTGTGAGAATTAATAATGTTATATGAAAAGTTATGAGAGCATATGGTACATAGTCGCTGCTAAATCAATGACTAGTAAAAACATAAGCACACTACTCCATTGGTAACTGGTAAAGATGCAGGGACCAAGAGGCTGTGTGCTTTCTATATGTCAAAGGATTCTAGTCTTCATTCCACTTTTTTTTTTTTTTTGCCAACTACAATGTCTAGCACTTCACAAAAGATCTCTGTCTGTGGAATTGTATTAGTAGCAAAGTTGATCACTGCCAAGTGCACACTTTTGGTTTCAAAGACATTAAATATTAGGATAACGACCCAATGTCTCCCCATGGTACTAACAGGAAGGAAACATTCACCCAAGAAAATGGTAACAACTTCTGGGCCTTGAGTTCTCTTTAAGCCAAAGTGTCATCCCTGGGAGAAGACTCAAATGAAGAAGACAGAACCAGCCCTGATTTTCAATAAAAATATGATATAAAACAGCTCATTATTCTTTTCCAGCCAGTGGTACAGTAGTTTCTAATTTCATAAATTATGTATGCATTTTTTTCTCTCTTATATATAAAACCAAAGATTAATGTTGGCAGTTTGGCCTGACTTGTCCCTGGTAGGCTAGGAGCTCAGCTTGCAGGGGTGTGACCAGTACCACAGGGACCCAGATCTTCTTCTACATCACTGTACGGTGGGTCCTGTGCCACCCAGATAATGCCCCAAACATTCCTCTTCTGAGGCTCAAAGTTTCTTGTTAATAAACTTGCAAACTATTGAATGTCACTCTCAAAAAGTGCACAGCAGGAAATAGAAGGTAGAAAAATCAGAGAATAACCTGCCGCATCATTTACATTTTAACGTCTCTTTCCACTGAGAATTCAGGGACAGAAAGAAACTGTTAGCACCTTGAGACAGTATAGTTTAATTTGTGTGCAATAAAATTCAGAGTGAAATCAGCTAAACTTAGCTAAAAGAAATGAAATTTTAGAGTCTAATCAAAAGATTTAAGCAAAGTCTTATTAAGAGATATTCTCCCCACCCTACTCCCCATTATCTATAGGTCCCAGGAGAAAAAAGAAGAAGCTATCACCTTACTGAAGGATTCCATTAAATATGGTCCAGAGTTTGCAGACGCATATTCAAGCTTGGCTTCGTTACTGGCTGAGCAGGTAATTGTTTCCGTTTAATTTCACACAATATTTTTTTTAAATGTTACTGTTGTGTGTGTAAACTAATGTTGCATGGATTTTTGTCCTAGTGATTTAATTTGTGAGCTCATATTGGACCACGACTCTCTAATTCAGTTTCTTTTTTTGACAAATGGCAAGCCTCGTTTTCTCACTCCAATATTCTGTGTGTATTATAGGTGGCCTTTAGACAAAGATGGTCCATTTGTGGCCATTGATATATTCTCTGTCACTCTGGGACAAAATCACAATATGTGATACTTGCTGTTTTTATTACTACTTACTTGTCATATTTTTCTAGGGAATTGCTAATTGACTAAGATCTCTAAACTCAATATGGAGCCAGTTACCGATAATCCTGTGGATCCTATCTTAATGCCTGTTAGAATATTACCGAGGCTTGGAGGATGGGCTCCTAAGAGAATGTTTCTCATAGCATGAGACAGATATGTGTTTTGAATACCCTCCTGCTTTTCACATGTGTTTAAGTGACTTAATACCATTTTTCATAGTCTTGGGTGCATGCCCCACCCCTAGCTATGGGGAAATAGATATAAATTGTCTTCTCTCTAAATTTATGGCATAGTTTTGTTGACACACAGAAGTGCCCTTGATAGACGCTAGATTCTGCTGTTAAAAAACTGCCAGATTGTCTTTAAAATCAAACTCAACATCTTTGCAAGATGCCCTGCAGCATTCAGTTGGCTTAAAGGTAATAAATGACTTGATACAGCATGTCAGTTATATAAGGAGCAATTTGCATTAAAAATATATTACAGTTCCCATCAAGAAGCAAAATTAGGACATTCTATGAATATTTATGTGACAGAAACTATAAACCTGGTTTTCTTGCTCTAATTCTCCATGTAATATAAGTAGGCTTTAGACAAAAACCTCTAATTCTCCAGGTAGTATAAGTGGGCTTTAGACAAAAACCCCTAATTGCATGTTTTAGGAGAGCATTTAAGCTAAAATGATGATGGTCGTGTTCTCTGGTACACACTGGCAGTCCTGAGCTGCCTTTGGCTTATGTCGAAGCACACACAGTAGGGTTTTCTGAAGAAAAGATAGGCTCAGTCCTTTGCCTCACGCTACCCTGGCTCCTTTATTTTCATGAGACTCTCCCTCGCCCTGCCTCTGCCTGCCTGGCGGCTGTGCAGTTATTCAGACATGCCGAGCGTGCTTCCCTCTTGGAGCCTTTGACCAACTGCTCCTGCCGCACTTCCCTCTTAGATATCATAGAGTTTCCCGGACATCTCATATCATGCTGGTTTCTGTGCAAATGTTACAATATCAGAGAGGTCTTCTGTGATGACCCTTTGTAGAGAGCAGCCTTCCACTGCCCATCCCCTTCTCCTGTCTTGTTTTTCTCCATAGCATTTATCACCATCTAACATTTGTTTATGGTCTTTCTATCACCACTAGAATATTTGACTCCATGAGAATGGCTGGTTGTTTTTTTTATTCGTCTGAATTCATGAAAAGTTACAACTTGAAAAAATGATCAAGATGTTATATTTACTGACCTTGAAATTTATATCAGTTCATTCTGCAATATCTTTGCATTTGTCCTTACTATTAACAAATTTTATAGCAAGTGGAAGTTTAAAAAGGACAACATATATAGTTTTTCTTCTGTTAGATTTAAGAAGTGCCAAGTGGTCTATTTCAACTTGATTACTTGGTAAATTTAATTTTTGTGAGCCGCAATGGCAAATCGCTATAAAGCTATAGCATTTTGTATAGTTGAAGTTGTGTACCATTTTTAAGAAAAGCAAATTGTGACTAGGACCATGATCTTTTCTTACATACAAAAGGTCACATCTTTTAACAGTCTTTCCAGTTCTAGATGTGAATGTCAAATGCTATGAGATCTAAGAATGTAACTGAAAGACTGAAAGGTTCTTTCTTCTGCCCCTTTGGGCAACTGATTTTCACATGAAAGAAACAGAGCAGCTGTTGGGCATAACTCAGGATTGCCTTCCCCTCTTTGACTTCCAACATTTTGTCTTCATGTTTTGAATTCTTTAGTAATAAAAGAATGCTTCAGATGCACAAGCAAGGCACAAACTGTTAGAGAAAAATACATCTCAACATTCTTTGGTAGCAAATGAATTTATTTCTTAGTGGCAAAAATTTATTTAACTGCATCATAGCATTTCAGACACCTGGGGTGTATGAAAGCAATGTTTGCAAACCTTGGTCAATCTGTAACACGCTGTGAAGCATTCCCCTAACTTAAGCAGGTCATATTCCGTTGTCACCATCTGTCCACGTGCACAGCTGATGTGGTTGTGGGACAATCTAATGCTAAAGAAGCTCTTCCCTATAGTGAGCTGAAATCACCCATTTTGCAGGCAGTTTTTCAGAATCTGGATGAAAGGATTCATTCTGTGTTGAATTTCAAGCTTGTTATATGCACCAAAAATTTCTGATTTTCTAGGACTTTTAGTCTTTTTTTCTTCTTCCATGCAGTGTACTAACTACTCTTTCCAGCTGTTTCAAATGGCAGATTTGATAAGAATAGCTTCAAGTTAAATAACTACTTTATGTCTTTGACTTAAAAAAAATGTTGTGGAGATCAATAGCAGATAGGAAGCCCTGCGGCCAGAACCTTCTCTCCAAGCTGACCTTTATCTTACCCAAGACTCTCTGGGCAAAGTTATTCAGCCAGTAGTTAATGTATCAAATTATATTATCGTCTAGCTCACCTCATGCAGTCTTGTCTACAAGGATGTTTTGAGACACTTTGTCAGACACCTGCTGAAGTCCTTCCCCTGATGTAAGGTTGTGATTCCTCCAAAAAAGAAAACGAGGTTGATTTGCTGAGCCTTGCTCTTGCTGCGAGCATCCTGCTGTCTGCTGACGCCATTTCCCATCTTCAGTGCCAATAAAACCCTGAGGGTAATAATCTCTTCTAGGATTTGTCCGGAACTAATACTGTGTTCCTTGCTCTGTTGAAATCTGAAGGAGGCAAGTTGACCTGTTTGGGCAAAATAGAGGATTTAGAAATTTGAAAAGTAGATTAATAAGTTGAAAAGACATTATATGGTGGAGCATATTAAGGCCTGTAATGGAGCCCAAGTTTGAAACTGATAGGAAGCAAAGGAAAATGTGTGAGGATAGGGTTTTAAAACATGTGAGGAAGAAAACATGTGTGGAAATATATGAGTTATTTTAGAGGTGTCTTTTTTTAAATATGCATTCTGGTGTGAGCAGTTGAGAGCCTTGTTTCAGGAAGAAAGTGAGGGAATGGATAGACCATTGTGGAAAAAGATTCCCTTGGTACTTAGTGTCTGTCAGCATGTAAAGGTTGAAAGGAAAAGAAACATACTAACTTGAGAGCTCCCGGGCAGAGCACCTAAAGGACTGAGGAGATTCATGGCCACTGACGGCCATGGGGAAGCCAGGGAGAAGCAAGATTTTAGGAAGGAAATAAGATCAGCTTCAACATTTTTTCCCCAGTTCAACAAGTCCTATAAATATATAACAGAAAGTGTGAAAAATCAGAGAAAATAAAATATACCCTTTACCCACACTATAATATGTAGAAACAACAAATAATACCATTTTTTAATATCATGCAGATCTTTTTAATGCATTTATGTTGTTTACATATAGTTTGTATCCTGTTCTTTTCAGTTGGCATTAAATTATACATAATATTATATGTTTTTTTCTGGTGCTAAATGGCCTTCATAAATAACATGTTAATGGCTGTTTACTGGTTATCAAAATAATACATTTATTTGATAATTTACATTAGAATATCTCAACTATTGAGTCATTTGGATTCCTTTTTTTTTCTTCTTCTTCTTTATTTTGTGGCAGTGAACTTTTCCCTTCTTAAGGCTTTTTAAAAACAGTATTTTGCTCTGGGAGGCCGAGGCGGGCAGATCGCTGAAGGTCAGGAGTTCAAAACCAGCCTGAGCAAGAGTGAGACCCCGTCTCTACTAAAAATAGAAAGAAATTAATTGACCAACTAAAAACATATAGAAAAAATTAGCCGGGCATGGTGGTGCATGGCTGTAGTCCTAGCTACTTGGGAAGCTGAGGCAGAAGGATTGCTTGTGCCCAGGAGTTTGAGGTTGCTGTGAGTTAGGCTGATGCCATGGCACTCACTCTAGCCCGGGCAACAGAGTGAGACTCTGTCTCAAAAAAAAAAAAAAAAAAAACCAATATTTTAAATCCTTTCTTAATGATAACATTCCTAAAAGTAGACTTTCCATGTCAAACAATATGAACATATTTCATGACTTTGAAACATGTTAGTAAATTGCTTTCCGAAAGGGTAATACCAATTTACTCTGCCAGCAGCAGCCTACGGCCTTTAACTCTTGAGTGATAGTGAAAAATTTAAATGCAAATGGCACATGGGCTGGTGACAGTGAGAGAGACCAGGGCTGGCAAGATAGGTATAGGACTTCAAGTGAATGAAACCATATTACGAGCAGGTATCTTCATTGAGGCGAAAAGGAAGAATAATGTGGGGGGAAAAAAAACCTTAAGGAATTTTTTAGCCTTCTCATTTTATAGGTAAAAACATATGGTACACAGAGTTAAGCCCGAGGACGTACCAATAACTAGTGACAGGCCAAGACTAAAACCTGATCTCTGGACTCCTCACCCACTGCCCTTTAGCTGAATGACACTAGGGTCCCATGAACAGACTGACAATGGGCATAGTTAATGAGGTTGGGTGTAGAGGGGTAGAAAAGGAGAAGTGATAGAGGAAACCCAGGAGGATGAGCTGTCACAGGAGTTAGAGACATAAAAACATCAAGAAGGTTGATACCCTTCTGTGTCTACTGCAGCAAAGAAGTCAAGAACACCGAGAACAGAAAATAAGCCCTTAGATTTGAAGTTGGGGTGGTCTCTGCCTTGCTGTTCCCTTATGGTTCTCCGTTAGCGTTCAGAATTGGCTGTACTCCAGCGCCACAAATAGGACTGTAAACATTTATAAGCCCACAATCATTTTTAACCAGCCTATTCCTGCCTAGATTATATAGCTTGACATTACACTGGCAGGAAAGGAAATAAAATTAACATTGTTTATGACTCTGACCTCTATAAATGATTACTAGCCCCAGGTTTATGGCCTATTGAAAAACTTAATTAATATAATAACACGTAAAATATTTTCCTTTCACGTATTTTGGGATATGACTTCACCTGACGCAAGAGTGAAAAGAAAATTGGAACAATAAAATGTAAGTTGGAACTATAGATCAAACGGGAGGCCCAGGGTCAATTTGTCTCCTTCTACAAATGTCATCTTCTGGGTAGATTCAGGCGTGCATGCCACTGTCTGTGTGGTTAAGTCAACTTGAAATTAGACCCTAACTTAAAAATTTATTGATTTGATTATTTAACACATATTTGTTGAGCACCTGGCTGCCAGCAAGCACCAGAGGTTGTTGAAGTAGCGAGGTGTGTGCCTTACCCTGGTGGAGCCTAGTTTAGAAGGGAAGCCCACCCCCAAGCAAAGATTTACATCTCCCTTTCCATATTTAACACCAGAGTGTGACATGTGCCCAAAGGAAACGTACCAGTGAGAGTGTTAAGGGGACAGAGATGTTCCGGGAGTGGGGGCAATTGCTAAAGGGTGAAATGTAATCTGACACCCAAAAAACTGGTAGATAACAAGTAGGTAAAAATGAAAGGAAAAGTTTTCTGGCCAGAAGGAATAGACCATGCAAGGACTCTGAAGTGGGGAACACCATGGAGCCTTCCTCTGACAGAAAGAAAGTCACAGGTACCTGGAAGTGTAGAGAATGGGGCAAAATGGCATGAGAAAGTCTAGAGAAGCAGGAAGCCACGTTTATATGCAAACGTGGTTGCCCGTCTTTTCCTGGTCCCATGGCCACCTTGTATCTCTCCTAGTTGCTTCTCTTGTCATGCTGTTTTTTTAGCGCTTATGTTGCTATTCTTGGCATTCCCTCTTTAAAGTGGTCATTTCTCTTTTGCTGAAATTGTCACAGAGTGGAGTTGATCGCATACTGCTGGGAGATGAGAAAATCCAGGGTTAGAAAATACCTAACATTTTCTTGGTGGGGAGGAATACCAAGTTAATTGATTCATTTCAGTTGGATGTGAAAGAGAATTAGACATCAAATATTGACAGCATGTTTCTCGTAGTGTTTATGTTGATGGCTTATGGGTGGAGGAACTGTCTTGTAAAGAAAATAAAAGCAAAGAAGTGGGTGAGAAAGCAGGCATCTTTGTTTTTTCTTTTGAGCTTCTGTGTCTTGAATAGTTTCTCTGAGAAGTCATTATGAGTTTAAAGATCTGTCAGTCCTTAACTTCCCAGGTTTGAATAGTAGATAAAGTCATTCATCTAATAGGAAGAGCTTTATGACTACATGTGCTTGACACCATTGATCAGAGTGAAAGCATGTCTAGAAAGCAGTTCAGACACTTGACCTTGATGTTAGGGCTCTGGGACTTTTTCGTTCTATCGGTCGGTCCTTCACCACGTTGGAATGAACACCACACTCTACACCTTCTGTACACTAAGTACACAGTGGCATAGGCCATCCATTAAGCCAGCTGTTTGCAAAGTGTTAATGGGGACCCCCGGGGTCCAAGAAGGTCTATACAGTTTTCCTAATAGCAGTAAGAAGTAATTTGCCTTTTTCACCTTCATTTTCCCGTGAGTGTAGTTTTCTAGCGGCTACATGATGTATCCACAATTATAAAAAGGTTATTAAAATACTCCCCCCCTTTCCAACTAAATGTCTATGTGAGGCCAGGTTTTCTTTATATATGCCAACCAAAAAATATATATATAAAAACAGACTGAGCACAAAAGTGGATATGAGAATCCAGCTGTCTCCTATGAAGTCAGACATTAAAGAGATTGGCAAAAATATAAATGAATGCCACTCCTCTCACTAATTTTTTATTTTGAAAAGTATAGTTAGTTTTCTTATAAACGTGTTATTTATGTTTGAGTGTATTATTATTTTAAATAAACTAATAAATATCTTTAAAGTTCCTCAGCTTCTTTGCCAGTGTGGCCAATGTGGATGAATGCAGCCTGCATAAATGAAAGCTCTTTGGGATCCTCAGTAATTTTTAGAGTTCAAAAGGGTGCTAAAATTAAGAAGTTTGAGAATTGCTGCGTTAAGCCGATGTCCATTTGTCCTTTGGGTTGCTGCAACCTGAACTGTACAGAACGTTTTCCAAACGTGTCAGTTGGCCCAAGAGAGTAAATGACAGTCTAGGGTCCTTTTTCAAGACATCTATTTTTCACTTTTCCTTTCTTGAGGGAAAAAGTGTGCCACAATGGGTAATTACAGCATATAAAAGTGGGCATGTGACTCTGTTTTATCTCTCCCCCAAGGCCCATTTTATTTCCATGCCACTGAAAATGCTTTGGGTCTTGGAGAGGAGCCCATGGCTGTGTGCTGCCCGCCACCTCACCCACTGCCCTCGAAGGCCAATTTCACGCTGAGGCCATGGTTCACTGGGGGCTCTGGCATACAGCAGACAGTGTTATTTGTCAGAACCATTCTCTGGGTCACAAATATTTTTAATTAAAGTTGTTCTGTAAATAGCTGACGCTCATTTCCTCCGGAACTTACAAGTCAGTAGAGAATGGGCGTATCGGGCTTAGTTCAGGACACCTAGCCAGATGAGGTAAATGAAAGTTGAGTGTTTAAAATTGAGCTTCAGAGATTCAGTAGCACTGCTGTTTAAGGTACATGCATTGCCCTTCCAGAGGAGGTACAATTTATTTTAAATATCCATACAGTATTTTTCTCCTGTAGGTGGTGGTTCCCCTTTATTTCTTCATAAGTGGAGTTCATCATTCCTTGAAATTAAGAGTCAAGTGAGAGGAAAAGAAAGATATTGAAGACATTTTCATAGCACTTTGAAACTGCCTTTGGGGTTACTGAGGGTACAAGGCTGGGATTACTTACTCTAAGAGGCATGCATGGTCTTTTAAATCTCATGACATCTTTAGATTTTGAAAATTGCATTTCTAGTGGAAACTTAGCTCATAGACCCAAAAATAGGAGGTTAGCTTTAGATGAAAGAGGTAATCTCTTCGCTTATTTTGGAGCAACAAGAAAGTTAGAAAAAGGTACAATTAGGTCATGTAAAACAGTAATTAAACTTAAAAACTGTTTACTGTTGTATGTGACTTTGGCAAGTGAGACTGTGAGGGTATTGATTGTATTCCTTTCAGGAAAAATACCTTCAGCTCACCTAGTTTGGTTATAAAGATGTTTTTCAGAGCCCAAGTAGCCACAAATTTTTTTTCAAGCACATGTTTGTTACACAGCTGCTGACGTTGATAGTAACCAGCGTCCTCCGGCACTTGGAACATGACAGGTGCAGAGTATTTATCTAGCCCAAGGTCTAGGTGCCACTCTTGGCTGCCTCCCAGGTACCTGGCCCTGCTTCTCCATGGCACTAATACACTACCATGTTGCCGCCTTCTTGCCTGAATTCCCCTCAATTGTCTGTGAAAGTAGCAATTGTCTCTCTCGTTCACTCTTCCGTTTCCACTACATACGTGGCACATGTATGATGTTAAACTAGGTTTAGCTTGAGACAGATTCTGTAACATGCTGTCCTAGATCTTCTGATTGAAAAACTGAGTCTCCTTTCTACCAAAGAATAGAGGTTTTTGCTTTTCAAAACCTTTTAATTACCACTTTGGCCAAATGAATGACTATTATCTTACGTTGACTCGTGACCCTATTTTGATTAAGTGTTTTAAACCTTTGACATATTTGACAAGCTTCCCAAAATCAAATTTCAAATTCAAAATTAAGTCTTTTTTTTTTAACCTTAAATTAACTCTGAAATCATTCCACCATTTTGTATCATCCATTTTTATTGGGTCAATTACTGGGGTAAAGAGCATCCCATTTGAACAACTATTTTCAGGCCTTTTTCAACAGTAGGGCATGTGGTACAGGTCCTGATCTTTCCAGATGTCCCATTTTAGTAAACATCAGCTGGTTCACCGCAAAGGAACTAAACACAGATATGAATTGTAAATATTCACGCACAGTTAATATTGACTTTAATTCAGGAAAAGTACATAATGCTTTATCTCAGTGCCTGTTGTATAGTAGATGCTCAGTAAATTTTTTCCGCTTTTCCTACTCCTAATATTCAGTTCATTATTGATTTTTTTTAAACTTTCTCACTTTTTTTAAAATTCTCTTTTAAAGGAGAGATTTAAGGAAGCTGAAGAAATATACCAGGCTGGAATAAAGAACTGTCCAGACAGCTCAGATTTACACAACAACTATGGGGTTTTCTTAGTTGATTCTGGTAAGTGAAATTAAAGAGAAGCTGTCCTGTTGAGATTAGATAATACCACTTATCAAGCAAAATGGAAGGCAAACAATCCCTCAGAAGTAAACTTCACTTGGCAGGAAGCTCATAGTGTTGACAGTCGTTGTACCTTGGGGCTGTCATTTCCCTAAATCTTCAAGCTCAGTTCAGTAAAACCTGCCTAGTTCTTATAATTGTGTCTCTAAGGAAAACTCCCCAGGTGGCAGGAGGTAGTCTGGATGATTTAATGAGCCCCAGTCTTCTTTGAGTATCATTTATACATATTTATAATATGATGATGAAATGATCCTCTACAATAATGCAGAACCTGCCTCTGAATCTAGTTACTGGCAGATGGTAAATACTTTTCTATAACTGACTTTCTAAAAAGCCTCCAGAATTGTTGCATTGTTCCTTCCTTGATACACGTTACAGAAAGTGCATTATTAAAATGGATACAGTGCTCTTCTCTTATATGACAGGTGCTCTATAAAATACACTTACTTCATCTTATTTAATGCAAAACATTGCCAGGCAAGGATTCTGTTTTCTTTATGATTTGTGCAGAGCCCCGTATACGGCTGGCATGCAGTGAATACTTATAAGTAATGAAATTATATTTGAATTTAATGCAAAGGCACCACTTTGTTTTTCCTGACTACTAGACTAGCTGCCCTGCAGTAAAATTCGGTTTTAATTATTTTTTCAATATGAAATGCTTGAAGGGGTTTTTATTTTCTAGGATATTTGAAGCTCTTCTGTTTTATAGAATATAAATTTACATTCTGATACATCTAGGAAACTTACTATATTTTTGCATGTGTAAAATTGTTGTGGAGTGCCACCTGCTGGTTCATTAGGCACATAATAATAAATTGTCATAAAGATAGAAAAACCAGAAGAGACCTCCAATTGGCCTGGTCTAACCCTCCTCCTTTTACTTCAACAACAAACAATCGCACCCCACACCCCTAAAAATGACAACAGCAACTCACCACTGTAGGACATTGAGTCTCTTTTGGTACCTTCTAGTCAAACTTGTATTCAAAGCAGATGCACTTGAGCAGATTTCTGTGCAGATAACAAACATGCTGTTCCATTTAGAACTTCTGACTGTTATAAAATTCAGGCGCTTAGATATAGTTTTACTAGGAAGCTTCTTTGGAGAACCTTATCAGACTGGAGAGACTTGATTCTAGTTCTGACCTTTCCGCTCTCTTGCCCTGGCCTGGGACCTTTGTTAAATCTCTTAACGTCTTGGTACTTTAGTTTCTGCATCTGTAAAGTGGTAATTTTCTGTGTGTATGTGTGTGTGTGTGTGTTTTAATCTCTTAAATTTCAACAGATAACTAAATAGCACCAAAAGACAGCTACGTAGTATCAAAAATACCTGCAAAGATCCTATAAATAAAAGTATTTGACAATATATAATATGTTGCACAAATTCAAGGTAGCGTTATTATTATGTTTAAAATACCATTTAAACAAAAATGTGTGATTTTAAAAAGAGATTTTAAAGATAAAGCTGATATATAGTTGTTTTAAAGCAATGCCTCAATTACTATGTTGCAATCTAGTTGAGACAGTTTTGTTTCTATAACAGCCTACTCTATTTTTTGTCTGAGAGGCAAATTTATCTTGGATAAATAACAATCAGTGATACTCTGAAAACATCATATCAGCAGGAATGATCAGAAAACACTTGGCTAAAATAATACGTGTAATAGAAGGAATAGGTTTTCATTTTTACTGCTTTTTTATTCTTAGTTTTTTGGAAGTGTGAATGAATAGTGAAATGGTTCAAAGTTAGGCAGTGGCAAGGATGAGAAGCCAAAATGCAAACTGATTTACAAATTGAATAATTGATGGTACGACTCTGTAATGATGAGGAAGAATTCTAAGTCAGAAGAGAACCTGAAGAGCTCATGTATTTTGTAATAAGACATGTTCTGCTCTTCCCAACCCATCGCTGCTTGCAGGCTTTCCAGAGAAGGCGGTTGCCCATTACCAACAGGCCATCAAACTTAGCCCCAGTCATCACGTGGCCATGGTGAACCTGGGGAGACTCTACAGGTCATTGGGCGAGAACAGCATGGCTGAAGAATGGTACAAACGGTAAAGCTCCTTTTCTTCACTTCGTAAGTTGCCCAGAGACCTCAGCAGTTGCCCATCAACTTTTTAGTGAATTAGAACAGATGTACTCTCAGAATACTAACAAATTTTGCCGACTCAAGTGATACAAATTCTCATCTCCAAAGAGAACAATACAACAGTATCAATGGTATCCTAGTTAATGGCTTTTTTGTTGCTGGTTAATCCACCATGCTAAACCAAGGTGGGAATTTAATTCCCATTTTAGTTAGCCCATTGTTTTCTGAAGCTATGGATTGCAACCCAAATCACAAACAGCAATTTCAAAAACGGGAATACATGACGTACTGCACATACATCAGAACAATCTATCACCATTAATGGGAAAGACCCTCTGGGCTCAGTTTTCATTATTAATAGGTCTCTAGAGACATTCTAATGTTCAGAGGACGGCATGATGATCATTTTTTAAAAACTGTTCTTGATATAAAAACAACAACCATGTCAGAGCAGAGGCTCAACCCATGGACAGTCCTCCCTAAGTTAAGCTTAGATATTTGGAAATGTACCTGTTAGAAGAAAAGTGTCAATTGGCCTTTCTCCAAACCCAGCGCCCTGCAGGTGGCACACAAAGCTGAAATCTTGTCACCTTTGGGAGCACTATATTACAACACCGGCCGTTACGAAGAGGCTTTGCAGATTTACCGGGAAGCTGCAGCACTTGAGCCTTCTCAGAGGGAGCTCCGCCTGGCACTGGTGAGTACAAAGATGAAAGAAAATGGAGCTGGCAACCGAAACACAACATGCAGTGAAGAGAGCTGCAGTTGTCAAGCCTCGAAACCGGAGCTGGAATGCTGTCATATGTCCAGCGTGTGAATAGTCACGTAAGCAGTGTTAGAGCCATTCACCAAAGATGCGGACACCAAAACTACTGTTTTTGTTTTGAAGTAATTTCAAACTTATGAAAAATTTGCAAGAACAGTAAAAAAAAAAAAAATTCCCATATACCCTTTCACCCAGATTCATCTATTTTTTTTAACATTTTGGTGCGTTTGTTTATCACTCCCTTGAATATGTATGTGGGGATATATGGATACATGTGCATATTTAGAAATGTATGTATGCATATGCCTATTATTAGTACATGTGATTTTTTTTTTCTGAACCATGTGAGAATTTATAGATACCATATCCCTTCATCTCTAAATACTTTTGCATATAGTTCTTAAGAAGAAATACATTCTGTAATCATGGTACCATTATCAAACTCTGGAAAATTTACATTTATATCAGCAATATTTTTATATCAATATTTAGAACTTCACTCTTCTTTTTCCTTAGATGTGTAAGAAATCAGACTTATTACAAATGCAGTGTTTTGTTGAAATCAGAGACTATTTCTCTTATGACATATTTAGTCAACTCTTTTGAAAAGGCAGAAGCCATTCCATTGGATATCTTTGGTGTGCCTGCCATTCACACACAAATGCATGCAAATACCTAAACAAATAAAGAAACAGCAAAAAGTTAAAACCCATCAAGTTCAGCCTTCTCTATGAGCCACAAAATAGATGCTGAGCATTTTTGTCAGGAGCATTTCTGGAAAGCTCTATTCGGGGATGCTTTATGTGATAAGGTGATAACAAAGTGTCTGCTAAGCCAAAGTCCCTGTGGTTTTGCAGGCTCAGGTTTTGGCTGTAATGGGTCAGACGAAAGAAGCTGAAAAGATGACCAACCACATTGTGTCAGAGGAGACAGGATGCCTCGAATGCTACCGCCTCTTGTCAGCAATCTATAGCAAGCAGGAGCACCACGACAAGGTAGGGAAGGACGCTGTGTGTTGTTTGCATTCATGGGTAGAAAATGGTACACCTAAATGATTCTCCAGTTTGCATATTTATAAGGCTGAGAAGTCTTAAGTATCATTAGTTGACATGTCCTATGTTATAGAAGTTTTTCACGAATCTCTCTTTAACTCCTAAGATGTCCCCTTGCAATAATATTTTCATGGCTCACCCTTTGTCTGGAGATTGTACGTGGTATGTCTCAGTTCATTTTCAGCTCGCTCTGTAACATTCACATAATCCTTGTAACAACCCTGCAATGCAGGTCAGTGACACAGTATTGCAACTGTTACTGTTTATCTCCATTTTAAAAGCCACATAACCAGTAAATTTATGAACTGACTCAACAAAATATTTGTTGAATGCTGTCTATATGATAACACTGTGGTAGGCACTGGGCATAAAGTGGTATGAAAAACCAAAAAGTCACTTCTCTTGTCCTCATGGAGCTTACAGTGGAGGAGACAGAGATCAAATAAGTAATCACCAAACAAATGTAGAATTATAGCTGTGCCCAGTGATATCATGAAGAGCTACATGGTCCCAAAGAGTGTATAATCAGGGGACCTGACAAGTCTGGAAGGTCAAGTTTCCCTGTGGAGTGATGTGGTGGTAAGTGCTAGATGAAGAATTGGAGTTATTAGGCAGAGGGGTCAGCAAAGAGAATTCTGGGCAGGGAAACAGCACATGCAAAAGCCCTGTGGTAGCAGCAGGGCCTTGCCTGAGGAATGGGCGGGAGTGAGCAGGGGTGCAGTGTGAGACGCGTGCATAGGTTGCTAGGAGTAGATCCTTTGGGGCCAAGCCAAAGGTTTTGCTCCTTACACTGGAGAAGCTTTGGTGTTTTAAGGAGAGAAGTAACCCGATCATATTTATGCTTTGAAGGGACCTTTAGCTTCCAGGGGACAGTGGGTACTGGGAGCAGAGTAGGTATCCGGAACTGAGAGGAGGCTGTTCCAGTGGTCTAGATGGACCCATGGTCAGGGCAAATGTCTGACCTTAAATCTTATTTTCTTTCAACTGTGTCATACGATCTCCCTGTAAAGTGACTGGGGACATTTTATTGTCACTTTCTGTAAATGGAAAACATGCAGTATAAGAATATTATTTTGTCAGGGCCATTAGTTCATCAATGAGAAAATCAGAGAGAAGGAAGAAGGTATTTTGATTGTCATATACCACGCCAGCCAATACATAGGGACAAAAAGTAGAAATTTTATCAGTTAAATTTTTCTTTACCTAATCTGTGTTTATTCGGTCTTGATTTCCAATTGCTGCAGGCACTCGATGCTATAGACAAGGCGCTCCAGCTGAAACCAAAGGACCCAAAAGTCATATCTGAACTTTTTTTCACAAAAGGAAACCAACTAAGAGAGCAGAACCTTCTTGACAAAGCTTTTGAGGTATAAACACTTAATAAAATTATGTTATTAAGTTCATGGATTAAAACTAATACTCCTTCACTCTTTAATGAAGCATAAACAGTTAAGTCTAAGATCATTGACATGCTTGTGGAGTGAATTTTCTGATTAATGTTGTGTTTATTTTTTATAATTGGACACCTGGCTTTTGACTATTTAGAGTTAGGCAATGCCTTTGCATTATTTTCTGAATGATTGCTTTAACTTCATGTTCAAAGCATTCCACATTTTGGCCTCAAACCAGCTCTCTTTTTTTCTCTGCATGTAAGAAACGTTATTCCAGCTGGACTAGTGCCTGAATAGCTCTGGGCATTGCCACATGTCTTTGAAATACTCCCTCCCCACTTAGTGGATGAGATTCTCACTCATCCACCGTGACACAGTCTTTGTCTTCCTGCCTCAGGAAGCCCTTCCTGACCATCCTTATTCCTAGTGACCTTGCTTCTTCTGAACTCCTAAAAAACATTGAGGTGCCAGTCATTTGAAAGTGTCATATTTGTCTTGTGTTGTTAGGTCCCACTCCACCCTCATGCGGTGTACGTGTGCGTGTGTACACACACATGCATTCCTGCATCTTATCTCCCCAGTTAGATTGGACTTGCCTTGTGGAGAGGGACTGCTTCCTTCTCTGTTCTAAAACTGTGTCTTTCATCCTGTAGGTGGGTATTCAATATCTACAGCTTTGGAGTAAAATTTATTCACAGATTCAAGTCAAGAAGACATTTACAGACATAAATAGAAATGTTACAGAAATACCATACTTACATCTGGTAAAGCCAGTTGGAATTAATGAAGTCATAAAGTTACACTGTGTATATTATACGAAAAGCAAAATCTCAAATGATATAATTGTGTTGGAAAATAAACAAATGGGTGACTTTTAAAATACTACTGGAAAACACATGTAAAGATATTTGGAAAAACTCATTTGAATCTGAACCTTTAAAACAGGAGCAGAAATTGCGGCATTTTTCTCTGAAAAATTGTGAGCATTTTTCTTGGAAATTGTAGATAGAGTTTTCTCTATATTTTCACACTTTGAATACCTTTATTCTTAAGTTATTTATAACTAATGTGAAAGTTTAATTATTAATTATGTAATTATGAATATTCATATTGTGTATACCTGTTTATCTGTAGTTTAATACATTGTATTGAAAACAAAAGTATTTTCTAGTTGCTTCACCAATGGATCAAATAATCATTACACAGTGGCTACACTTATGAAGAATAGGAATGGGGTCATTGGTTAATAATAATAGCTAAAATATGTTAACACTCTGTGTATAATCCACATGTTTTGAGTAACTTAATCTTCACAACAATCATATAGGAAAGGCATGGTCATTGTCACCATTTTACACTTTCATCAACGGAGACTCAGAAGTCATATATCTTGCTCAAGGTCATAGAGGGGTAAGAGATGGAGTCAGGATTTTAATTTAGCTCTTCACTTCATAAATTAATCTGAGAAGACATACCCTTCCAGTTTATTTTAGCATCTTTTTAAAAGTATACTTTCTTTTCATTTGCTTCTTTCTCCTGAAACTGAAGAAAAGGAGAATGGACAAGGTTTTACTCTGATGGATCTGTTTGGTTGAATTCTTGCTAGTGAAAACTGCAGGGAACATTAAAATGTACACATAGATGCTTAGCTTTGTGATTGAAGGCAACACTCTTAGCCTTTGGCTTTATGTAAGGTGACCACTCTTGAGACTCAGTGGTGAGCATACCTTTGATGCAAAACAATATGCATGATATTAAAAGTATACCTCACAGACATTACATTTAATATGTTACTGTGACCAAAGAAAGTACTTGAGGGATAAGAAAGGTCTTTCATATGGCAGAAAAACAAAAGAAAGACTTTATAATACATTAAACTATCCCTTTATAAAATAGATGTTCTTATAAAGTAATGAATGTCTATTTTAAGAGTTTAAGTTTCTGTGATTATGACAAGATTTTTTTTTACCAACTCCATTTGTAGTACAAAAGGCCAAAAAGTACAGTTCAGTTTTCTTGCAGATCGGGGCCAGGGGAAAATGATGCACCACAATAGAAATCACCTGAATTCCCTGCAGGCGTCCTTCCTCTCAGTCCGAAGATTAGCTCTGCAGGGAAATTACACATTTCAGTTTCCTCCACTTTAGAATCACCAAGTTTGAAAAATAATAGAAATAAACGGGGTCTCCTGTAAACCAGCAGTGGCTGGCTTCATCGTATGAGCTCTTTAAATTTTCACACGTGAAGAAAGTGGTTTCTGCAATCCTGCTGCGTTAAAGATGGTTCCTCGTTTCCTAACCTGAAGATATTTCTTATTTATTTAGAGCTACAAAGCAGCCATAGAACTAAATCCAGATCAAGCACAGGCCTGGATGAACATGGGTGGCATCCAACACATCAAGGTAGGAGGATAATTCACCTCCGTGTGGACTGGGTTTTTTCCCTCTGTGTATTCTGTTTTTGTCCTTTTTCTGTCTTAAAAGATGAAGAAAGCTAGTGTTAATTTTCTTTTTGAAATCATTTGAATACCAAAAACATGGGTGTTTAAAAGTGAAATTCGTACAGTTTATGTTGAGTTTGCATTATAGTGAACATTTAGCTTTTAGATAGTAAATATTAAGAAGTAATCTTAAAAATAAATCTATATAAATTAGATTCCATGATTTTACTAATCATGTAGAAAATCATGGAATCTATGAGAAGTATCAGACAGGAGATAAAGCCTGTTTATGTGAACTCAATCCCTGTTGGAGCTTAGTGTGACTTATTTTCCTCCCAGTTTAAATCACTGTCAAGATTAAAGTGTTTCTTTAAGTATTACCTTCCTATTTCTTATATCTAATATATCTTTCACTCCATAACCTTTTCTGAGAAGCAAGCTTGTTTGTTTTGGATTTTTTTTTTTCTAAAAGAAAAAACTACCTTTCAGTGAATCTTCCTGAAGATTGAAAGTGACCTTTTGGGTGGACTGTTACCTACAACAAATGCAATAAAACATGCACCGTCCTTCATCTGTTCATTCATCCGTTCATTTTACAAGCATTTATGGAGAGCCAGGGACTCTACTAGACACTGAGAATACAGCAGTGAATGAAGAGGACACAAATGTCCTTATCATGCTAGTATTCTAGTAGGAGGAGATAGACGGTAAATAAATGCATACATGCATATATGCACACATAATGCACACATATGTACATGCATAGGTATATACATAAGATATATCAGATGATGATAAGTGCTATGGGGAAAAAAAGAGAGAAAGAAGGTTGGAGTGCCAGGGAGCAATGGCTCAAATTTTACACTGAGGTGGTTAGGGAAGGCCTCAGTTAAAAAGTGATTCCAGAGACGTGAATTGAGTGAGCCATGTGGCAAAGTAGAGAAGGAGCACGGGCAAAGGCCCTAAGGTTCAAGTGTGCCTCTTGTGCTTGAAGGACAGTGAGGAGGCAGCGTGGCTGGGGCAGAGCAAGTGAGAGGAAGTGGGAGAAGCTGAGGTCCAAGAGGCCACACAGCCGGATCATACAGGGCCTTGCAGGGGACTGTAGGGACTTTGGCTCTTAGGTCAAATGAGTCAGGGTCCTTGGAGAACTTTGAGCAGAGAAATGCCAGGCATGGTCCAACGTGCTTTAAAAGACCGTTCCTATTTAGCTAACTTATTTTCAGGATTCTATCAGTCTCCGTACTGATTGAATAAAATAGCAGTGTAGTGATTAGAATTTAAACAAAGTCCTAATAGGTTTTACTGTTAAGTGAAAAATGGTCACTCTTGGAAACACAACAAAACAAAACGGCAGCCCATGACTACACAGATGGGAGAGGATGATGGGATAGTGACCCTGCAGCTGACAGCTTTGATCTAGTAGATGGCGAATGCACGCCTGACGTTTATCAGAGCCAGGTTGCCCACCTTCTGATCATAGTGATATTCTAGGGTGTCCAGCAATATCTAGTTGGGAAGCATGGAATGAAATTACTTTAAAATAGTAAAAAAAATAATTTTAAATATTTTAAATCGTATATTAAATAGTGATATTTTCAAATATAGTGTGCCACATAAGGAAGTTTTGGTCAATGACAGATAGTATATATGACGATGGTCCCATAAGATTCTAATACTGTATTTTTACTGTACCTTTTCTGTGTTTAGATATGCTTAGATACACAAACACCATTACTGTAGGCAGTAATTGCCTACAGTACTCTGTACAGTAACATGCAATCCAAGTTCATAGCCTAGGATCAATAGGCTATACCATCTAGTGTAGGTATGTAATAAGCTATGCCACCTAGGTTTGTGTAAGTATACTCTATGATGTTCACACGAGGACAAAATGACCTAATGACATGTTTCTCAAAACATATTTCTGTCATTAAGCAACAATGACTATAATGTGTTCAATGTGTTCAGATGGATTGAATCTGCAGTTAAAGCAATGGGTTTAGTTGTTACTTATAAAAAGTACAACAAATATACTCGTGTCCAAAAACTCTAGAGATACAGAGAAAATTATATATCTATTGTATTCTTTAAGATTAACGGTTGAAACCATTGCTTTAAATTTAGACGTACGTCCCCTGGAAAGTTGTCTAGAAATTGAAGAAAATCTATTGAGTGTATTATTTTAAAATGTGACTAACACTGATTAAAAATTAGCCTGTTTTTTTGTCTTTGTGGACATCATGCATTAGGTTGAATAATATAAAATTGCCATGTTTGTACTTTCAAAATAGTCTAATATCAGTGAATTCATAGGATGTAATCTAATATAAATATAAAGAGCATCCACATGGCTCAGACGTGGTCATTGTGATGCCATCATTAGGATGCAGGGTTGTCACTGTGAGGGCATTATGAGACAATCGAGAACTTCCTGTGTCTTTTGCATGGTCAGGTAGTATGTGCATCAGGCAGTATTACCACATTCCTGAGCCTGGCTCCTTCCCTGAGTCTGGAAGAAGCTTAGGAAGGCCTTAGGGCTGTGGCAAGGTGGAGAGTTGGAGTAAGGCTCTGTGTACAGAGGTCAGAAAGTTATGGCGAGAAAAGAGTGAGTTTCATGTTTGTTTCTTGATTGTTGCCACTTGGTAATCAAAGATAACCCTTTCAATGAAGTTTTATGTAGGGTGAAATAAATGAGTGGACCATAAAAGCTGTAATACAGTCTTTATAGTCAAAGAGTTGCATCAACCAGACCATATCACAAAGTCCTGTTTTCAATACTGCATCATGACAGTCATGTATTTTCTAGAATGGCATTTTCCAGCTGACTTTTCGCAATGATGGAAACATTGTCTATATGCACAGTCCAACACAGTAGCCACTAGCCACACGAAACTACTGAGCATTTGAAATGTGTCTGGTATAAGTGAGGAACTGAATTCTTAATTAATTGTAACTAATTTAAATTTAACCACATGCAATATTAACACAGTTCTAGAAATTAGATAATTCAGATTTCTTACCTATGATCTGTGGAATTGGGGATGCTGGCTTAAGGGATGTAACTTTTCCTAATAGCTTCTAGTTTAATCAAGAGAAGAGCAATTTAACGGAGAGAAAATGAACTAAGTTTTTTGTGAAAAGACAGAGAAACCTGGTGATCAGAGAAGATGCCAAGGTGCTAAGCCTAAATTCAGGAGCCTTCTAGAAGAA
>CAUYRT010027852.1:0-10047 GCA_963574885.1 Lepilemur ruficaudatus | reverse complement strand
AAAAATAATCTTACTATAATTTTTCATACTTTGGGACCAATTTTTTCTGTATCATATTTGATACTTAAAAAGTACACAGAGTGGTGGTGGTGTTCACCAGGGATCCGGGGGTTGGGGGAGGTAGACCCACATCTGAGGGATGTGGTGAGCATTGTGGAGGGGAGGGGCATACCTCTAACCCTTGCTAGGGAGAGGCAAAGATATAAAATGTAACCAAAATGTTTGTACTCTCATATTTTCCTCAAATAAAAAAAAAGTACATAGAATATATTTAAAAACTTCTCATTGCCTAATGTTTCCATTAGCAAGAATTTAGTCAATTTGAAGGAGGATTTAGGTCCTACATTACAGAGCAAACAACATAAGAAGGAAATAGAAGACACCATTTCAGTGGGCTTCATTAGCCACTATGTAATTTGCATAATATTTAAGTACATAGGGTTTTGTTTTCCAAGGTAAGGTAATGTGTAAGATATTGCAAGATAAGATAAGATATTGCAAGATAAGATAGTGTTTTGCAAAGTAAGACAACATGAGGCTGGTTTGGAGGACTGTTCCATGCATGAGTATAAGTCATTCTCACACAAGGTAGATCAGGCTCCTTCCTCTCAAGGAACGAGGGGAGTGAATGAGCTAGAATCTGAGAAGTGTGATGAATCCGTAGTTTCTAAAAGCAATTTTGTTATTGTTTATTTCAGTTACTAAAATATATCACGTAAAATTAGTTTTTATATATATACTATTTGTGCTTTTATGTGTGCATATACACACATATACATGTGTGCGTATGTGTCTGGTTTCTAAAAGTCATTGTGTAAAATTCATTTTAGTTACTAAAAGCCATTGGAACAACTCAGTGTATTTAATATAAATACACACACAAATGAGCTCATGTGAATGCATGTATTAACAACTTGGTTATTTTGATGCTGAGGACTTTCTATATATTAAGCATAATTCTGTATGCTTGGGTTAAACACTGGAAATACAAGATTGAATAAAATCCAGTCCCAGGATAGGCTGCAAAGTATCTATTGGGAAAGAAGCACAATAGTAATTATTTGATGGATGTGACAGACCTGGCATATCACATAATGGAATTTATAGTTATATTTAATTTCTCATAGAAAGTAAGAGGAGAGATATATGTGAATATCAGCTAAGAAAGGAAGAGGAGAACAATCAGAATTCACATGGGATTTGGAAAAATTGGAAGAACACCACAGATTTTCTACTCTTCCCAGTACTTTTTTTCCTCATCTATGCTTAAAGGTTTTTAAGCATACCTTTAAATTCTAAACAGTTATTCATCAACTATTATATTTTTTATCCTCTCTTGTCTTTTTTTTTTTGCCATGTTCCCATTTATCTAGCCTATCCTGCAACTCAACTATTTGAAATTTGCACATTACAAAGCAAGTGATGGGATGTATAGCAGCTCTCTTCTCTGTTTGGGGTAATTTCTCTTCTCTCTCTGTCTCTCTGTCTCTCTCTCTCTCTCTCTCTCTCTCTCTCTCTCTCTCTCTCACTCTCAGAGAATGAGGTCTCTGTATTCCAGGGTGGATTGTAGTAGTGCAATCATAGCTCACAGCAGCCTCAAACTCCTGGACTCAAGTGATCCTCCTGCCTCAACCTCCCCAGTAGCTGGGACTACAGGCATGTACCACCATGCCCAGCTAATTTTGGGGTAATTTCTAAGTGGTTCTGTGCTGATATAACCTAGCTGTTCACAGATCGCAAGAATAAAGGAGCCCAGGAGCTCAAACACATTATTTTCACAATATTTAAATAGTATTATGGCTACTGTGTAAAACAGAAAAGAAAATGAAAGGATAAAACATACATGAAAAAGACAATTTTATCTAAAGTAGAATATGTTTTAATTTTCCTTAGAAGTAACAGTATTTAAGGAGACCATGATTTTTTAAAATTCAGCTTTATACTGTCTTAATGATCAAAGCTGTTTTTCAAAACTGAGTTCTATCAAAGTGACTTATACATTGCGAAGTAAGTGAATCAATAATAGATCAGAATTTAAATAAAATACTTGCAAATTAGGGAAAAATTTATTGCTTGTAATCCCTCATAGATTGACAAGTCGGATATTTTCATTAAATGTGAAATGGTGTTCAATTATATATCCAATAGTTCATTTATGTATTCATATATTCACCAAAACTATATTGAGTACTTCCTATGTTCCAAGCCCTGTCAAGTACCGGAGAGAGAAACTGTCCCCTTTCAAGCGGTATATCTTGAGAAACATATTTATGGAACACATGTGAAAATGGAGTACAAGTCACAACATTCTGATAGTACATATGCAAAAAGTCCTACAAAATAAATATGAAAAACCAGCTGTTTTAGAAAGGATTCATGGGAGAAATAATATGAGCTTTACAGGAAAGAGTGAAAAACATTTTAAAAAGCTCTGGTTGCTGGGCAGAGCATTAAAATGGTGCAGAGCCTGAGAGGCGCATATACCAGAGCAAAACATAAGGATATGAGGGTGAAGGGCGGATAAAATCTTAGGGTTAATATTTTTTTGTATGTACAATTCCATAGTAATACTAAGTGTAATTATTAATCATCTTATTTTCCTTCAAACTGAACACTGAGAAGATGATTGATAAATAAGGAATGAAATTCCATCTATAGTCCCTTTTACCTTAAGGGATGAGAACTCTTAACACAACTCCAGTAAACTGTCTCCTGGGTACCAGTTCTCTGTAATAAATAGTGAGTTAGCACAAACAGTTGTGGCTCTTGTCTGATGCATGTGTAAAAGTATTTGTACATAAAATTTCTTATAAACATGCATAAAATGTATACCCAAGTGCACATATACAGAATTGACTCAGGATTCATGGGGCACTCTGATGCTCATATTTGCACTTCATTCAGAACTCTCTCACTCAGATCACATTTATTCCTTAGTCAGAAATTTCACCAAATTTAAATAGGGGAATTTTTTGTTGTTCTCTTGCACGTAGAATCTTCTATTTTCCTTATAGAAATATTTTTTCTAGTACTGGAAATACATTCTGAAGCAGGAACATGAAAATTAGTGCGATGTTTTCTTTTTGTTTTCCTTTTTTAAGCTTTTATATCTTTATAGCATTTTCTCTTTAATCAATTATGATTGTATTTTTCATTTTTGGGCTTATTTTTCCAGATTTATGCATACATAGTAAAATGCTATTCTTATTAAATACTGCTGACATATTTCGCCATAAGTTTGCATTCCCCCCACTTCAATTCCCCCATCTAGCAAATTTACATTATGCAGAGATAGAAATTTATGATATTGACAAAATTCATTGACTTTACATGAGTATACATGCACTTTATATATATGTATTTGAAAAAATACAAAATAGGTAATACAGAAGAGCTATGCTGGATAGAATCTATATATCTGTTTTCCATGGAAAACAAATTTGTTTTTCTTCTACAAAAGAAGGAAACTACAAAATCTGTTAGCAAAGTAAGAGTTTACTCATGTGAAGGAAAGTTTAGAAATGAAACTCAAAGCAGCAGAAGAGACTTATCTAGAAATCTGAAATCTGAAATTTAAGAATCTGGAATACCTGGAAAGAACTAGCTAACTGAGACCATGATGGAAACCTTTCTCAATACAGAAACTGAGATAGCAAAGTATAAGAAGGATTTGCAGCAAGGTCAGCTTAAAGAACTATACAAATTGACCTAGAGATTTTACATTTGTTTTTCTGAATCTAGAGTTGGGATTGGTTCAAGAAATTTGATTTAGTTGACCTGAGTTTAAAGGAGGACAAATTAAGGCAAGCCTAAATACAAGAGGAGGGAGAGGCAAGAAACTTGGCTGGTCATTGCAATAGAGATGGTTATTGAAACTAGCTGAAGGTATGTTCTTTGTTTATTGGGCTCTGAATCATCAAATAATGTGATCGTAAAGTTATAGAGTCATAATGTGTATGTAAAGTCTTATTAATTTACTCTTACATTGCAATCATTATTTGTGGTTACAGACCAGATAATATAATTGAGTAAACTCTGGTCAAGTTCAGTAGCTATTATATCTGCTACCATGTTCAAAGGGATATTTAGTAAATACACTAAAAATATACATAATTATTCTAAAACTGACTTAGTTACTTTTAAAAAAGATAATGTTTAAGAAAAGAACATTTCTATTATTACACTTGTTGGTAAAGTCTTCAATTATTATCTTGAACATTCAGATTAATAGTTCTGCTTAGTTGACTCTTTTATACCTCATTTTAAACTGTGAAACCATTAATGTGTTCCTTTGAGCATCTGTAATGTGAAGCTGGTAATGGCAAGTTGGTTTTCGGAACAAATTCGTAACATCGTATTGATTGAGGTCACTTCCATTAATATTTTATCTTAATAACTATTCACTATTCTCCATATAAACCATCATCAAAAAGGATAATTCTGAGTGTATTGCAATGTTTGTTACCATGATTTTTCCAAAAGCTAATCCTATGTATTTGTACCTGAGTTCTAGGGATAAGAAATGATGCAAGTAAACATTTGCAAGACAATTTTCTGAATAAAGTATTCATGAGATAGTGTACAAGAAGTTGGAACTTTATCAACAAATAAACATTGTTTCACAAAACTAGAAGAAAGCATGCTATCGACACAATACAACTTTGGGTGGAAAAAATGTGTAGAGGAAGAAAGGCACAGTGGTGTGCATTTTGCAACATTCTAATATAATTGATCCCTTGGCTATACAGTAATGGTAGACGTTTGTGAATAGGATGTGAATTTTTCCCTGAAAGAAGCAGTGTTTGGGAATATATTACATCAGTTATCCTAAATTTTCGGAGAGAAAATGAAATGAGAGTTTGGAAAGGAAAGAAAGATCCTTCTTCTTCCTCGGCATCCATTTCTTAAATATAGACTCCAGAGACAAGAGCTAACCAAGCCCCGGCTCCTCTAACAACAGTGTCCAGATCATGGAGAGAAGGCAGGGGGTAGGATGGATGGGAGACACTGAGGTCCAGAGAGAAAATCAAAGTGTATGAATCAGATTATGCAGTTTTATGCTACTCTCTTCATTTCCCTCCATTTATCCTTTGTCATCCTTTTCCTTAGTTATTGTTTAAGTGGTCTGGTGTTATCCATCTGTACCATGGGGAATTAATGATAGAATCACGTCTTCACCTTTGGGCATTAATAAAAGAGCATCCCTCACCTTGGCCATTCGAGTGGTTACAGCACGAATCTCTGAGGATCTGAAGAAACTCTGGCCTCCCCTTTCCACGTGGATATTCTCCATCGCCATTACCCATTATTATTCCTAGATAACCACACTGAATTTTATCATGGGAAATCGTAGGTTTTTCTGACAGAACACTAGGGAGAGGCTGGATGGTCCGAAGAGCTTACGTTAAAAGAGCGATCGATGATGGGGCCAGACAGTGCTGTGCTGTGTGCTGTAACTGTTCATAGCTGCGTAGGGTTTTGCACGGACATGTGCTATAAATGTGTCTTAGTGTCCATACGAGCGGAAAAATTCACGTATTATCAGTGGCTTGATCTGAAACAATGCTAGCCTTGGTATGCAGGATACAAGCTAAGTGATAAGATCTTTGTCTTACGGATGGAAAGGAGCAGTCAATTCTTGAATAAAGTAGCTAGTTCTAGACTCATCAAATCTCTAAGAATTTCTAGTTCATACCGTTAGACAATAGGGTTACTTAGTTCCCAAAGTCTAAATCCATCTGGGGAGAGCTAAAGCCTCCATTTGAGGAGGGGCTCAGACACTTCAGATGTATTAATAGTTCAAAGTAGACACTCAGGAATGTCAGATAAACTACCCAGAATGATTTCAGGAATCATCTTTGTCTTCATTCTTGTACTTCTGCCAGGTTTTACTCGCATGAGGCCATTCCTGACCAAGAACTGACAACTTCCCCCCATTCATTCCTCTCTTATCTCAATTTTGTCCACATTTTCAACACCTCTTCTGAGAGCATGGGTAGTTCATACAAACTGCAACTGTGAGTGGCATAGATCCAGCTAAGTTACTCGGGCTGCTTACGCTCTAGGTGTGTGGCTGTGGGAAACACCTGGCTTGTCACCTGGTCTTTAGGACAGTGTGTGGCTGTTGCCATCATTGGTAACCTCATTTTTAACCATCATGCTGTTCCTGAGGGAACCATAGAAGTGCATTATATTATAAAAACCATAAACATAAGAAAATATTGTTTGCCTAATTTATACAGAAAGTTTTAAGAATGCATTCAATTAGTTCTGAGAAAAACATAAACTTCTCCCACTCATTTAAGACAGAAGTTGTGATGTGGTGGTTAAGGGTAGATAACTGACAATAAAAATTATATTATCAGGCAATAATATATCTGGAGATAACATCCTGTGTACTTAGTGTACAATATATTAGTCATGAATATTAACCTGGGAAGCATGTGAAAGATTTTCTGATTTTAATAGCATTTACTTCAACAAAATTGCTTATGGCATAATCTGATTTTCAAACCGAAGACTAAATAATTATACATAGCTATAAACGTTCATATTTAGTGCTTCTGAACAAATAAATTGACATAATGATTATTCAATTTTCTGTGCATGTAACTCACACGTCTCTTCACCTTGGGAGCCACATGAACTATTTTTCAAGTTGCATCTAACTCACGCACAGGAAACAATAAAAATAAATTTTTCATTAAATTAGGAAGAATAATTTTGTTTTTGAAGTTTTTATTCTATTTTCGTAATAAAACATTGTGGCCCAAAAGAAAAAAACATTTTTTCTAATGTGGCAGTCAATGTGTTAAGGTTTATTCTCTGAAGGCACAGTACCCTGCATATAGTAAATTTAATAAGTCCAAAGTCAATGAAGTATCTGACAATATTGGTATCTGTGTGCTTAGCCTAGCTCTTTGTCATCACACACACACAAAATCCTTAAGTATCTAATTTGCCATCGAACGGATGTTGACTGACTTCAAGTTAATAAATCCAGGTGTTTTGGTCTTATGAAATACGTGTCTTTTTAGTGGTGTCAATATAAATGGAATCTTTTAATGTAAAATAAAACAGAAATACTCTACAGTCATTTATAGACTTAGGGGCTGAATGTTTATGTCCACTATGCCTTCTCAACACTTTTAAACTGAGGGTGTAGGTGGCCCTTGGTCTTCCTAGCTCTTGTGTCATTTTCTGAGCGTCTCTTTCTGCTTCTATGTCCATACTGTCTACAATCTTTGAGATACTGGAGCTGATATCAATGTATTCTGATTCTTAACGTAAAATTGACGATTATTTATTAAAATTTTACCTATGTCCCAAATAATTTATTGATTTATTTTTAAAATTAAATACCCAGATGTTATATGAGTAGTAATAAAGCATATGCGAAATGTCAAGTTTTTTAGAAAAATAAGTCATGCAAAGTAAGGATAAATAATAATATAAACAAATACATAGTAAAATCAAAACAAAATATGGATATATTATTAGAATAACAAAATTGAGTAGGTAAGGATTGTGAAAACCTGAATATTTTTGCTCCCTTGCTGCATCAATACTTACTAACATAGGGCTAGTCAATTAATAGACAGCATTTCCAAAACACCTGTTAACAGTGGTCCTCAAACTGGGATACTAATTTCCCTGACAGAACAGAAAGACATTCAGGGAAAGGATTAGAATCATTTTAGGAGCATCGGTTTACAGATTCTCACCTTCTATCTGTACTATATTTCAAAATAAACTTTAAAAAATTTGTATATAATTGAATTTCCTTGTTTACAAAAGAAAGCCCAACCCTTACAGATCCAGAATGTTTCTGTGATGCATTGCCCTGGGTGTGACAATCCCCAGGGCAAAAAAGAAAGTAGAGCTTCATTTAGAGATCAATCAACACACCATAAACCCACAGGTTTCTAAATTTCCCTTTATTATGCATATTTCTATGAAGGGTAATGTGTCCTCTTAGGATGTATTATTTTAGCTCACATTGGGATAACCTGAATCCATCTATATGGTGAATAATATAGCTGAATACTGGCATATTTATAAGCAGTTCTCACTGGAGCAATAACATATAATGTATTGAGAAAATTATAGCTCATTTATATTACTATTTCAATTTGCTCTAGGCTCAAATGAAATCTGATTACTTCAGAAAGTTATTAAGATTTTTTCCCAGTTTGTAGATTTATAGAAAAGATCTTTATAACATTGTTATTTCCAGGCAGTAGGGTTTTACCACCATATAAAAATACAAAAATGGAGATTAAAAGTTAGTTGACTGCTCAGTGAAGTTATAATTTCAATAATGTAGTGCCTAAAGCTAATATAGATGCCTGCTTATAATGAATGAGTGTATTTATGGATCATGTAGGCATTTCTTTCACCTGTGGCATAGAAAAGTGGAATAGTACCAATGTTTTACTCTTTAATGATAATAATCAAATCAGCCTTCAAGTGCTATTATTTCTGTTTGCAAATATCTGCTATTTTTTAAAGAATATATTCATTTTTTCTGATGCCATATATATGGCATATGTATATTTATATACATGTATATATTAACTTTAGCTGTAACATTTGAATTTAGCTATTGATATAAGAAGAGAGTCAAAGCACTTTTTCAAAAAAGAAAAACAGCACCAAAGCTTTCTATATTACATAGTTATATAAGATCAAATGGATACCGTTGCAATTAGAAATACATTATAAAATGGCATTAAGTCAGACCTTATGAATAAGGGATGGGTAGAATTTCTGAGATCCGCACATTAAAACAGGCCAAACGTAACCTTCATCCTCGTTATATAGAATAAGAAAAAAGATCTGAATGTACATTATAGTTGAGGACAGTAATAGAAATGTAGTCTCTGACTTTTTGCATGTAGAACAAAGCTCTAAGTATATGGGCCAACATTCTCATGCCACAGCTCTGGGTGTCAACTCATTACAAATTCACTACTTAGTAACTGTTTGGTCTTGGACAAGTTACATGACTTCTTCATGTCCTTGTTTGCTCATCTATAATATGTGGTTAATATTCTGTATTTCATAGAGATGAGGTGATGAATGAATAAGTTAATACATGTGATATTTGTCAAAGATAAACAAAGCCAGGCACTAGTGAATGTGGTAAGGATAGATTTTATTCCGTAATAAGTATTGCAAAAGAGAAGAGAGCCCAGGGTAAACTAAACTTAGCTTTGATTTGTGCAGAAGTGACTGGACATTTTAAAAGGAGAATGAGAGAATAGGGAGGGGGAATGACGGGCCTTGAGCAGAGTCAAAGTAGAAATTCACAATAAGTGGAAGCTGGGGTAGAGGGTTGGCTAGACCACCTGGGTTTGCTCACTGGCTGTTATTGAAGTTAGGCTCCTAATTGCCCAGGGAGACTGGAGGACAGTCGCCCTATATTCCGGTGTTGGCTGGAACAAATAGTAAATTCTTTTGGCAGCCTTGAGCTTAAGTTCCCAGGCAGGAACTTAAGAGGGTTAGAGTCATTATCCTATGGATGGATGCAGCATTGACCTGGTGGAGACTATGCTTGTGTTTGTTCCAGTCTCTTAGTGTGGGAGAGTGAACAAAATAATTTCTACTGAGAGTCTCTAATTGTTATAGGCCAAGATTGGGGCCCTTTCAAGAGGAGCTCAGAGGAACCTGACTAGTTTGGTCAAGGACAGAGTCTTTGCCACACTGTTGGTGGCACGGAGTAAGTACCAACATGGTTAGCTGCCATTACAAATATTTTATCACAGGCAAAATCAGGAGACATGATAGCACAAGTTCAATTTATTTGTAGGAAAATGAAACCTGGTGGGGGGGCTTTTTTGGGCAATTGGTACCTGCTTACTTATTGGCTTTTTTTTTTTTTAATTTATTTTTAATTTTTATTTATTTATTTATTTATTTTTATTGGGGAAAACTACAAAGCATTTACAGTACAATGTTTACAGTCACAATTTGTAGTGAGCTGATTTCCCAAAATATATTACCACTCAAGTTGACTTATCTTGTTACATTCAAAAACCTACTCTG
>CAUYRT010027851.1:0-106306 GCA_963574885.1 Lepilemur ruficaudatus | reverse complement strand
AAAAAAAAAAAAAAAAAAAGTACTTCTTTATAAAAATTACTTCTTCATAAAAAGTACTTCTTAGGTGTCTGAATATTCAAACAGATTTTTCAAGATTCAATAGCTTTTTGCCTGTACTGTCTGCTCCTGCACCATGAGCTTATCAGTTGGGACAAAGCAGAGAACACCAAGAGAGACTATTCAGTACTTTTTTTTTCTTTTTCCCATCATTATATAACAGTCCTGCTGTCCAAAGTCACATAACATCATAGAGGGAAAATTAATCATCGGCTAATGAGATAGGGATGTGAAAAGAAGTTTGAAAGATGTAATTTAGAGGCTCCAATTAGGACCCACTCCTGTGGTTCTCCCGTGTGCATCACCCGCTGATCCCAGGTCCAGGGGTGTGAGACGGGCACGGGGGCGGGAGGGGCGAGAGAGGGGGAGGAAGATGTGGAAGCTGCAGTTTTGGGGGACAAAAAGAGGCTTTTGCAGTACTACAGATAAGAACTAATGAGAACCTAAATTAGCACTGGGGGAAAACAAAGATGACATAGAGACCTTTCCAAGGTGGATCTATCTGAGAGGGTTTGGCAGGTGATTGGGTGTGGTTACCTACAGAGGTTCTAAACCAGGAACTGTGAGGAAGGGGTGATGTCGTTAAAAAAACCTGCCAAGCCCTGAAGTTACTTAATCTGCCTGAAGTTGTTTGATGGAAATGGAGTAGAACAGGTGCCCAGGACCCCGTAGGCAGTTTGCTATGGAGTGCATTCAGACAAGGCATGGAAGCAAGAGAGACTCAGCCACAGAGCGGGGAGAATAACTTAGTACACAGGGGTTTTTAACACACAGTAATCCCATGGGCATCCCTGAGACTTGGCAGTGGCTCTTAGAGCTGGAAATCAACAACAAAAGGTTCAGAAGAAATGAATGTTGGGGCAAAGAGTCTAAGTGGATTTGCCTACGGAGATATTTCCACAAATACATGCTAGAATTCACAAGCCCAAGGGTGCAGGGAACCTGGAGAACATCTGGAATAAACGTAAGGAGGGGAAAGAACAGAAACAATATCTTGGTGAGAGCAAAGTCCTAACCACCTGGCCAGAGGGAGGAAGTGGATGAGGACATGCTCCCTGTACCAAGTCCAAGCCCCAGACAGCTAATAGTTTTTCATTTGCAAGACATCTGCAAGAAAAGCAGCTAATAGTTACCTCCCAGGCTGGCAATGGGAGCATCTTTTCCCCCCCTGTGGCTGAGTCTGACCTGCAGGGAGAGATGTTCTGGTGAATTAGAAGGGGATGGAACTTTAAGAAAGGGCCGTCTATCCATTTTATAGATAGTGAGGTCAAGAGAGGGAAAATTCAAGACAAGGAGAGAACCTAAGAAGACAGATTTTGGAAAATTAATTGGAAAATGCAAAATCCTTCATTTAGTTTCAAAATGTCAACTGCAAAGTTGCATAAGGACATCACCCTACAGAGGCAAGATGTGTGTGTTTGAGTTGAATGAGGTCATCCAGCATTTGTCAACTCCTCAAATCACATGATGAGATGATGTGACGCTTTAAGTGCAGGCCTGGCACAAAGCAAGCATGAAACATGACCATTGCTTTTCAATGTACCAAGTTAGTAAAAGAAAAGATGGAGAGTTTGGAACTAAGAAAGGTAGAGACCACTGCTAACTGGTTGGTCAGCTCCTTCCCGGCCTCTGTCTCTGGATAATCCTGGACCTCCATAGAGGTGGGTTTTTGAGAAGGGCAGTCCCACATGGAAGGACTGAGGGAAGAGGGTGCTGAGGCTGGGTGGGAGAAGACTCAGCCTTTCTCTGGGTTTCCTTTGTGGATCTGACCAGTCATGGTGGGAAAGAGAATTAGACCTGTTGTAGGAGCTCAGGAGTGCAGAGTAAGGACAGTGGATTTAGCTGCAGCTTTGCAGGTCCTGAGTCAGGCTCTGAGGGATAAGTTTCTCCTTGTGAAAACCATTAGGAAATGGGATGGGCTGTGGGTGGGTAGTGAATGCACCGTCACCTGAGACGTCCAAAGGAGGGCAGGCAGGAGAGAGGCTGGAGAATTCAGACACACAATGAAGCGGCAGCAATTCCAGCTCCAGCTCCTAACTTACTGTGTAACTTTGGGCAAGTCACTTAACCTCTCTGGGCGTCAATTTTCTCATTTTAAAATCAAGAAGGTAGAGCTAGGTAATGCTCAAATCTCCCTCAGCTTTGAAATTTCATAGTCTTTGGTTAGGTGCTTGTCAAAGTGAGCCCCGCCGGGCCTGCCTGATTGCCATATGCCAGCGCGGTTTTCGTGCCTCAGTTGCGAGGCCCATTGTGTCTTAAGAGCATGTTTCAGGGGGTCCAAGAAACATGGAGCGACTTGCTCGGAGTGTGACAGCCCAGGCCTCTGTGCAGAAACTGCACTGGCATCAAGTTCAAATCACCTGCCCCCCCAGGGTGAGTTTTACAGAATCTTTGATAAGCTCTTACCTCCTGCTCTCTCAAAACATACTTGGTTTTCCACTGTGTACTCCGGGCGAGCAGGTTGCTGGGAAGATCTGACAGACTTCTTTGAGCAGTCAGTGTTTCTCTATGCCAGTTTTGGTCAGAAGTTTTGAAATTCTCCTCACTTCACGTCGTATCATATTTTCAAACACGGATACAAATCTCACCCAAGTCAACAGTACTGAAAATAGCTGTTGACGGCTGCGTCCCTCCGTTCCGCCAGCGCTGCCTCCTCAGTCAGAGGAGACAGAGGGTTTTATTGATGGAATGAGGTCTTTGTTTATATAAAGCGTGCATGGCAGGGGCTCACTGTGGATATACGTCTTGGGTTTAAATAGAAAACATACCTCTCTGCCTTTGGATCTCTTTAGAAAAATCACAAAAGCATCTGCAACTTCACTTTCTTAAAGATCCTGCTTGTAGGCATTCACTTATTTTATAAAATACAATATTATGTTAACATAATCGGTGTGGTTGATTTGTTCTTAACAAATATGAAGCCATCTTCAGTTTGTTTTTTCACAAAGAAACCCTAAGAGCAATTCTGCCTCCAGGGAACTGATTTTGAACATTTCTTCTAAGAGATCATTTAGAAGCATCTTGTGTTTATGATACCAATAAGTATATTTTGTGGATACTTGGCCCATTGCATATACAGAAGTCATCCTTTTTAAGAACCAGGTCAGCTGTCACCCCCTCTGGGATTCCTTCCCTGACGCTACCCGCCTGTATTCGTTTCCTAGGGACACCGTAACTAAGTACCACAAACTGGCTGGTTTAAAACAACAGAAATTTCTTCTCCTACAGTTGTGGCAGCCAGAAGTCTGAAATTAAGGTGTCAGCAAGGCCACGTTCTCCCTGAAGGATCTAGGGAAGAATCTGTTTTATGCTTTTCTCTCATCTTCTGGTGTTTGCCAGCAACCGATCCTTGGTCATGGTTGTGCCTGTCTCCAGTCATCACAGGGCGTTCTCCCTGGGTGCCTGTCTGCGTCTTTTCCCCTCTTCTCATAAGGACTCCGGTCATGTTAGATAGGGCCCACCCTAATGCAGTATGATGTCATCTTTGCTTGATTACATCTGCAAATGCCCTATGTCCAAATAAGGTCACATTCATGGGGATGGGGGATCAGGACTTTGACGTATCTTTTGGGGGGGACATTCATCAACCCATTACCCCCCTATCCCAGACTGGTTTAGATGTCCCTCTTTTCTGTGTTTCTGTAGCACCTCTTATTTAAATGCCTCATAGCTGGTGTCATACTGTATTTTCATTTCCTACTAGGTTGTCTCTGTCACTGGATTGTCACATCCATGAAGGAAGGGCTCATATCTTACAAGATCTTTACATGCAAAGGACCTAGCAAAACATCCAACACCTAATGGACACTCACATGTTTGCCACATGAAATACTTTGTTATCATCATTATGCTCCTTTATGTGTATGTTAAATACAAATAGTGTTATATTTATGTGAGGTTATGTAAATATTATACATGCAATTGAATAAGAGTATTTATCAATGTTGTATATAATTGCTACGATTTATTATTTTCCAAATATTTACTGGACATTATGCTAAACACTTTGGTCTTGGTTTTCTTTATCTCATTTAATCCTCATAAGAATATTAAAAATTAAATATTGTTCTCTTTATTTTACAGATACCATAAATGAGGCTTAGAAAGATTAGATTTCCCAAGGTCACATAGCCAGAGCATAGGAGACCCAGGATCAGGTCTCAAGGATATTTGACTGCAGAGTTGGGCTCTTCACACTTTGATGTACCACTTTCACCCCATCGCAGATGGTCTTCTTGAATGCTCTCATTTTGTCATAGTCGTGGTCTGGTATTCATGTTCTCATTCCCCTGGTGGACGCACTGAAGCCCAGAGAGGTTAAGAAACCGTTCATCCTTAGGTCACCTAGCTGTGCCAGATCCCTTGGCTTCAAGATCACTTTTTAAAAAATGTTCACTTTTCCTCTACTGTTCACAAAATTGTTTTTAAGAATGTTTGAGAAAAGGAGAACATGGAATGAAAAAACAAAAGCATTATTTTAAAAGTTCATGAATATAATGACTTTATAGAAGACCAAGACTTGTCAATTACAATTAGAGACTATTCTGAACAAGTTTCTCCATCCTCAACTTCTGGTAAACAGAATGTCTTCATGTATTATGTGGCTTCTCTGTAGAGTGATGATAGGTCATATTTTAAATCAGTAATTCTTCTGGTAAAAAAAACAGCACAATTCCATGTTTGTCAGAGCTCCTCCAGCCTGCCTCTCTGCCCCGCACAAGTCCTGGCGCCTAGCCTCCCACGCTCAGCATCTGCCTGCACTCGAGGGCCGCTCTGGCCTCAGGCAGGAGGAGGAGGGCTCGGGAGCCCTGTGTTCTGAGACTCAGCATTCAAGCAGGCTTTATGCTGGCCGGGCTCTGACCGGGCCTCCATGTCCGTTAACTGGGGTACCTGCCTCCTTCCCCAAACCGCAGGCTTCCATTCTGGTGCCTGGATCCTGTCTTGCTTCCCTGGCATGAGTCCCAGCTTAGATAACCTGCCAGATAGCCTGGTGTTTCTCAACCTGTGACCTCAGGATGTCGTTGCAAACTCCAGTTCCTCCAGACCAAGTCTGAACCCTGGACCAGGGTGGTGCAGACTCTGTGAGCTGTGGCCCAAGTTCCCTGGTGCAGCCGTCCTGCCTGGACCTGTATTTTGTCTGCTATTAATGCTCTCTATGTTCAGCCACTCTGTCAGGACACCCTGGGCCCAGGACTAGACCATTTAGCCTGAATACCCCCTCTTTTCTCTTGTTATTCTCTTGGAACACTATGTTCTTCCTTCTGGGCCAGATGTATTCCTGGCACTGACACCTTCTCTCTGTCCCCTCAGCCACATCCCCAGCCCAGCTTCCTTGCCTGCACCTAACCTAGTTATTATGTCCGGCCTCGCCTGGCAAGAGGCCCCTATTCCTTTCTTTCAAATGGGATCTGGTTCTCACTTCAAATATGAGACTCTTTACCGAGGCATGGACTGGGAAGGGCAGGAAAGGAGCAAGCCGTGGCTAGGGGGCAGCAGGCAAAGACAAGAGGAGGGAGGCAGAGAGGGCACCGGGCTCTGCCAAGCAGGTACACATCTGACCTTGAGGGGCTGACATTCCAGTGAGAATCCAGTCCCAACTCACTAGCTTGAACAGCAAGCTCCCTTCTGATCTAACTCCTGCAGCCTCTCTGTATATCGTGGCCACACTGTCACCTGCTCACCACGAGAGAGCCATGGAAAATTATTTGAAATTCCCAGGCGTGTCAGGCTCGCTCTCAGTGGGCAGTTCCCTTTGTGTTCTGTGAGCCTCAGCTCACGTATCTGACTCTTCTGCTGAGTTCCGTGCCCATGCTTTATTCCCCCTTCAAATCCAAATGGGAACTTCTTACGGTTACCTCTCTAACTCCAGATCCTGGCAATAGTGTGTGCCCAGGAAATGCTGAATGTATGACTTAGCTAAACAATTAATTCAACTGCTGTGCCTCTAAAATCCTAAACACAAAACTGCCTTCTGAAAAATGCTCGTCAAATTGATGAAACACTAGACTATGATTCAGTAAACAGGATTTTTGTTTTCATCTTGTCCAGTGGGGAACAGACAACCAAAAAGAAACCTTTGCTGAGCTTTGGCCCTGGCCCCTTTCTGCTTGGAGCCAGCAATACAGAGAGGAGCCAGACAGGGCCACAGTCCGAGAGGAATAACCCTTCCTCTCCTTTAAGTACAGTTTCTAAAAGAAAATTCTACTGTGTACTTAATTGGATTCTTCCTTGCTGTGATTTAAGCAGCCCTCCTCTTTTTTCTGCATAGAATTACAACTCATTATCTCTGAAGTTCACAGGAGTCGCTTTTCCAAACAGGACTTGGAACTGACCCTTAGAGTTTGCGCTGTCTTCTCACCTTTGCCTGCTGTGTGTGTGTCTTTCTCGGATTTTCAGTTTGTGCACTTGCTTTAATGAGTGAGTATGTAATATGCTCCTGTGCTATGGGAGAAAACAATTTCCATCTGTACATACATTGTTAAAAGGTAATGGGTTCTTTTTTTTTTAGTCTAATTCTTCCCTACTTTCTCCTCTCAATACTGAATCTCAGATCCTTTGAGGTCCAGCATAATTTAAGTGTTAATTCCTTTCTCAGCCCTTTTCAAGCTAATGTACTCACCATGCAGATTTCATTAAACCTCATAGTCTCTTCATACTGATGTCACAGAAAAAGCAAAATAACTCTTTCTGTATATTAAAATATTTTGCTCAAGAGTGGTATCTTTCGTCCCCATTTCTGAAAGTATGTTTGTTTATGTAGCCTTCAGAAAGAAAACAGAAGTCTGTTACAACTAAAAGAGGATGCAAGCACTGAGCTTCTCATCTCATTTGTGGGAAACATCTGCTTACTGTAATCACAAGGCTCTCATTTCAGGCCTTGCAGTCCTGAGTGGTTTCAGCCTTAAATCATCCTGTGTTGGCAAATAATAGTGACGGCCAGGCCAAGAAAGAAACAGATGAAGTCTGTGTATGGAATGAGATTCAATAAGAGCATAAACATGCCAATATTCCCATTGCCTATATTTCTATTTCTAATATATTCACCTTAGAGGCCAGTATGTTATTTTAATGATGATGATGTCGAACACCGTTCTGGTCCGGAACGTCTTTAGTATTGGCATCTGGATCAGCAGGAAAAAAATCTTGATTTTTTTTAAAGGGTAAAGTAAATTTTTAGAAGCAGTGGCACGTATAAGGTGAATAATCAGGTTGGGCCATTCTAAGTGGAAACTTTGAAATAGTCCCATTTGCAGATGTTTAAATATGGAGGCAGAGACCTGGGCCCTAGTTCTAACTCTACCTTTTGTTTGCTTTCTGGTATTAGAAATTTTACTCAACTGCTTTACGCCTCAATTTCTTTATCTGTAAAATGGGAATAATACCCGTGAGACTTTATGAGCATTAAATGAAGAACCAGAGTTTGAGTCTTGTCCTGGAATCCTGGAGTCTTGGAATGCTAGTGCTCCAGGAGATAATCCAGTCAAACAGTCCCATATTCCAGATGAAGAAACTGAGAACCATAATTATAGAGGAAGTGCCAACAAAGTCAAGGGGACTACTTGAAAAGAAAATGCTTATTTGACATTTATATTTAGGGTTCTTTTTTAAAAAAACAAACCCCCAAAGTCCCCTCCTTTTACTGAAATCACGTTGGCACACTATCAAATCAAATGGGAGTTTCTAATAAATGGGACAGCAGTCCTCTTGGGGTTACAGATCAGAGTCACACTATTCTGTTCAACCCAGACATGGAATGGTAATGTCCAAGGTAGCTAGAGGAATGCTATCAACTTTTTCCCGGAAAGGAAAAGTTTTTGCCAGGCCTTCTGTATCGTCTGGAGTTTCTTAGTAAACAAAGGGGTGTGGCTGTCATTTCATCCGCTCTGGGCTCGTCTAGCCTTTCAGCACAGACAAGCAAAGTGTGAAGCCATGCAGGGGCCTAAGGCACAGGCTGCACAGGAGAACCAAAAACAAGAGGGCGATAGGAAGGAAGAATGGGCATGATCTAAGATGCAGAGGGAGAGAAAGGAGAGTAAGAGAAGAAAAAGGAAGTTTCATCCTTGCAGAGTAGTTGGAGGGTCACCGTGAACTCTCCTGGTGGCATCTGTGCTACTGTCTACCTGAGAATATTATCGCACTACCGGTGGGAGTACCTGTTCTCTGCAAACAGAAAAACCGTCATGAAAGGGACCCTTTTGTAGCTACTCTTAAGGACTCAGTACAGTATTTTAACAACTTCTACTCTTAGAAAGTACTTATTTAATTAAAAAAAAATCCCAGTGTATCACCTTTGAAATTACTTGCTTCATTATCACACTAAAAAAAGTTGGTGTTTATACTGGAAATCCCATCCTTTTTGCCCCCTTTCTATTTTTCAAGTTTTTTTTTTAAAAAAAAATACAGGGCAGAAAGATTTCAGAGGAATGGCTTATTTGTTGATTGAATAATAGGAAGAAGTTGTGATTGTCTAATAGAGTCCAGAAATGTCTATAGCTAATTTTATGCCTGCATGTATCTAACCCAGCCGTAGTAATTATAATCACTCTGTTTTGGTTTTTTTTTCCTTCCTGGGGGAAATAGGTTAAGTGGGACCTGAATGCATCATTATAAAATACGCACAAATAAATTGAACTTTCCTAAATCTAGGTCACTTGGGTAAGAACGCTTTTTTGATAAAACCAGGTTGACAATTAGATTCATAGGGTACTTCAATGTTAAATGATATTCTTCCCACATTGTAGATCATAAGACAATGTAAACAGTACACTAATGTTAAAAAAAAGAAAACTGCATTCATGGTAATAGTGAAGCTTCATGTTGCATGATTTTACACTTTAATATGCTGTGTTCTGTTCTGCCATTTTAATATTTTAAGTAATATAATTTCCTTTTCACATTGTTTTAGGTTCACCTTTTCCTGTGTTGTCTCTTTACCCTTCTGGAGTAGCTTTATAAAATGCTACATCTTATGCCAGGAGAAATTCCTAAAAAAAATACAAAGTACAAAGTCAAATAATCTTTGCAGGAAAATGGCAACAACAACAAAAATGGATTTAAGATTCCCCAGTCAAAATGTTATCTTGTGTATTTTACAGACTCAATCTGTGTCCCAGGCTTTGATCCAAGCCTCAACATGATGACTGGAATCACCCCCATTAATCCAATGATACCAGGCCTAGGGCTGGTACCTCCCCCACCACCAACAGAAGTGGCTGTCGTCAAAGAAATAATCCACTGCAAAAGTTGTACTCTTTTCCCTCAAAATCCAAGTAAGTAACACCCATGAGCAATATCTGCTCATCATTTTAAATTTCTTTCTTTTAAACTTTAAGTAGCATTGCATTCATTTCTAGATGTGACTCACCTGTAGGTGCACAGAGTGGGGTCTGTTCTACACAAAGCCTTTGTCTCTAGATTAAAACAAATAAACGGGGATGTGACCATGTGTCTGTCCAGAAGCTAAATGGACACTGTGAAGCCAGTACGTGGGGTTTGGGTATATATATATCCAGTGTTAGGAATCTTTTTGCATGCAATGACGTCTGGCATTTGCCGGAGAACATAGTGTGAAATATGTGAGCACTTCCATCCATCTTCACAAATGTGGGAGAAAAACTCTGAAATGTGTTTTTGCTAGATGGAAAATTGGATTAATTTGGCAGTTAGCAATTTGGGGGCATAGGGGGAAACTTTGCAACTCAGAGTTTCTGGACCAAATTGAATTTGCTTGAAGGAAGCATACATTTGACGAAGTAAATGGGCCAGAATTTTTTCTTTTAATTTAGCCTCAGATACTACATTTATGGGCTTAAATAGCTCTGATTTTTTTTTTATTCCTATTAATCAGTGTTGCCTTTTTTAAATGGACTTTGCAGGAGATTGCTTTAGTAATCTACATATAAAATAGGTAAAATGTTGTGACAGTGTACATTTTATCTTTTTATACATCCTCCCCAAAATTTAATAGTTTGCTCATTTAAATGTGAATAATAACAAAGCGTTTTCTCCAGGCGCGGTGTTTCCCAGCCAAGTAAGTATTGTGCGTGCTTTTTTAGGTTGTGCTTCCTATGTTCTGCTTTGTTGCTTCTTTATCTGGCAACAAGACAAAGCAGATAACAAGCCGACGTTTTTCATCATGTTGTCATTTCATCATGTTTTGTACTTTGGGAAGTTTTTTCTTTTCCCTCCATTTTCTCGGCTTCTGTATTATAAAGGAGAAATGAAATTATGCTAACATGTGCTTTATCTTTGTTCACGGACCAGCATAGCCACTCCGTGTAGAAATGAACACGGAAAGTAAAGGTTGGGAGGGGGAAGGGAGGGGAACTGAGAAAGAAGACAGCCGGGGATAGATGTAAGTTGGTATAGAAATTTGCCATTACTCAGTATGGAGAAAGTGACTCTGCAAGCTTTACTTTTGCTGGGAGAACCAGAGAGAGCAAATAAATAAAAGACAAAACTCTGTTTTGTTGTGATTGTCAGATCTTCCACCTCCTTCCACAAGAGAACGACCTCCTGGGTGTAAGACTGTGTTTGTCGGAGGATTACCAGAAAATGCTACTGAGGAAATTATTCAAGAAGTCTTTGAGCAGTGTGGTGATATCACAGCGATTCGGAAAAGCAAGAAGAATTTCTGTCACATTCGCTTTGCAGAGGAATTCATGGTTGATAAAGCCATTTACCTCTCTGGTACTTTGCATTACATCAGGAGTTTTCTAGGCATTTTGTTATGTTTTGTGATGATAATCTGAGCTTATTCCCTTTGGCCTTAGTGCACAATAAAGTCCTCATAGTTTGGGGCTGGAAAAGGAGGGATTCTGCCTTTTTCCTTGGCTGCCAGACACTCTCTGTTAAGTCTGTGAATGTACCTTGCTACAGGAGCAATTTCCCACCATCCAGCCTTTAGGAATTCCATCAAGTTTCTAATTAATGTTCTCAAGTGCTTATTAGATGAAAAGCAATATTATGAGCACTAAGGACCATTATTATTATTGGATGTAATCCTCTGGGGGAGTAAAGTACTCTCTCAGAGTAATTTCAGTTTTTCAGAAGTGGATTCACTTTCTAGACACCAGGGTACCAAAGCAAGACCAGTTCCTTGCAGAAAAGCAGTTCATGGGAGCTAGGCTAAGGCTCAGCATCATAATGTCTGGTCGGTTCTTTAAGCCTTGTTCTTTGGTGCCAATTTTTATAGGCGAGTTTTACAGATATTTAAGTTAGGTCTGATGCTGCCTTCCACTCTGCAGGTGTTGGACCAAGTGAATGGAGTCTCTCCACAAGGCCTTTGCCAAATCTAAGAATTACCGGGTGGCTTTACAAGAACCTGTTTTTCGATTCAACTCATTGCCATTCCCTCACACTCTCCACGTACATCTTTCAGTCTGTCATTCTGCATTTCACCTCCCTATTCCTGAGGCAAAGTCCATGCGGGGAGGTGGGAAAACAACAGGAAAAAAACGAACAACAAAAAAAAACAGCTCAACATTATTGCCAGGTTTTACTTATTTTCTGTAGTCAACCTCTATTGCCATGAAATTCTCTGCAAACCCCAGAAGACTTGAAGTCATTCCAATACTGCAGAGACTTCCTGAGCTAGATAGTGATATGGAGCCCTTCATAACCTGTTCCAATAAAACCTTACAAAGTGGGAAAAAAAAAAACCATCTAAAAGCATTTCAAAATGGAGAGAGAAGACAGAGCTTAGAATAAAGACATTTTACAACACACAAACAGCTATCAGACAAGTGGGGATTCTGCTCTGTACATGGCACTGGGTTTCACATGCCTTGGTCTAGATAATCTCTCTCTCAGCCTCCGTTTTCTCATCTGCAAAACAGCGATAGTAACAGTACAACCTCCTAGGATTGTGAGGTGGAATAAATCAAATAATGGGTAGTGAGTGCTTAGCAGGGCACCTGCAACATAGAAATCATTCAGTAAATTGTTGTTTTTAATGCATATCCTGATGATGATAAAAGAGGACTCATTCTTTCTCAGGAACTCTGCCCTGGGAACCTGGGTTCTATTTATAGCTGTATAACGACAGTCATCCCGTGGTGTACCTCAGGGGTTGGTTCCAGGACCCCTGTGTATTTCAAAACCCATACATACTGAAGTCCCTCAGTCGCCCTGTGGAACCAAAGAAAAAGTTGGCCCTTCCTATATGTGGGTTTCACATCCCTTGAATACTCTATTTTCCATCTACATTCAGTTGAAAAAATAATCTGCCTAATAAGTAGATCCATGCAGTTGAAACCCATGTTGTTCAAGGGTCAACTGTGTTACTTTACTCCACCTGATTAAACAAGACGGTTAGAGTAGATCAAAGTCTTTTTCCACATCAATGCAATACAATGTTTAGAACAATCAGAAGATGAACAGTCCCAAATCTAGGCATACAAAAAGTGTTCCTGGATTTTTTATGCCTTGATTTTATGCTTTTTCCAGTCTGGGCACTGGATCTGTTTCTCTCAGCAGACCCCTGCTTGCTCCTTGGTCTGCCCCTTTGGAGCAGGAGAAGACAGCAAGGCCTCACCTCCTCCCAGCCTAGGTGCAGAGGAGCCTCCCAGCACTTCATCACCCTGGGGAGGCTGCTGGATCTGTCCTGGGAAGATGTGAAAGGCTGATTAATTGGAAGGGCAGGAAGGAAGTAGAGCTGCCCCTTCTGTGTGCAGGCTCTAGCAAGCCCAGGCCCAGCTGGAGGGCCTGTCTAATTTTAGAATCGCATTCACATTTGAAGGCCAAGCTAATTTTAGACTCAGCCTCATCAGGGTCTCTTTTAATGGTGATGTTTCAGTGAAAGTGAGGGTGTTTCTGGAGCCAGAAATGTTTAAAAAGTTATTCTCTGGACTTGAACAGAGTAAAGTTGCTCGGCCAGTGGGGACAGCTGGCCAGTCTTAGGCAGTCCTGCCTGCTCAGCTGTTATGTATGTATCACCGTGGCCTGCTGACTTGTTAAGTTTCCATGGCCCACGACCAAGATACATTTTGCTTTAGCGTTAATTCTGCACATCTGTGATCGGATGTTTTTGGTTTTGATTGGTATTGTTATGTCTTCCCATTTTTAGATGTGTCTTCTCTAGGACTGAGAAAGGTTCAGTGGCATCACAGGAATCAGATGTGAAATCTTTATCCTATTTGTAACTTTCCAAAGGTGTGAAGTGGCCTTCTGGGGAGAAGCCAGCCTCTCCACGGATTTTCAGCTGAATTTTAACCCCAAATGCTAAAACAATCCATTGAAATCTACCATGAGATCTTGAACATCAGCACGGTGCAGTCTAGCATCGCCAGCTGCATCTCATTGGCAAAGCCCCTGCACTGCAAAAGTGCTTATTTTGCTCTCTCCTCTGGCAGCCCCCAGCAGCCATGTGCCTGCTGGGACCTGAATTTATGTTCTGAAAATCTGAGTACCCCAAACTGAAGAGCAACCTCAAAGTCAACTCTTCTTCATTTGAAGTTAGGCTGGCAAGCTAGTTGCAGTACTGTTTATGTTGATTTCTCAGATCACGTTTCTGCTCATAATCTTTGTAAGTTGGGTAGCTCACAGTAAATCCCCCAAAGATTTCCAGGCCCATTTTGTGTGTGTGTGTGTTTGTGTGTGTGTAGCTCTGGGCCCTTGCACAGGGCTCCTGTGGCCTTCAAAACTTTTGTGAACAATTTGCGTGGTACTGCATGCCAGATGAGGTGCTGCAGGGCTATGAGGAAGGCAGTGGTGAGGCCTCCTGATTGAAGGTAAAATATTCTTCCACGTGCCCCAGAGGATAAGTGGAAATAAAACAGCATTCCAAAATTGCCTTGATAATTGTGGCTTTTGCAGCTGTGGAGAGAGAATTGAGCAGCAGCATTTTGTGGGGAATTAAGCAATAGCCTGTGAGTGAGGTGTTCTGGAATTTACTTTGTAGATCTTTATAAATATCATAGATGCTCTTTATTTACTCATACTCCACCTATGCAATAGAGTTACAGTAAATTGCAAATATAAAATCAAGGCCATAAAAAGGTAGGGGGAAAAATGTTACATGCCAAGTCTGTTTCTGAGCTTCCTGGGAACCAGAGGGAAGAAGGAGTTATCATGACAAGTCCCCAGTGTTGAGTTCATCCTCTGTTGGGGACACTGGTTTGGAAAATAGGTAAGCAACCCTCTGAGACACTTCCCGGAAGTGTGTTGCACCCCAACTCTGTAATAGGCTTAACTTTGCAGAGCTTCAGGATTGCTGGGGAGAAGGATAACTGCTTCCCACCTCCTATAGGAAAGGTGTCCCTAGGGAGGGCAAAGAAATAAGTTAGTGTTTGCCTAAATGTGTGGCCACTGCGATGTGACCAGACTTTCCACTGGTTTCAGGTTACAGGATGCGATTAGGGTCCAGCACGGACAAAAAGGATTCGGGCCGCCTTCACGTGGACTTCGCCCAGGCGAGGGACGACTTCTACGAGTGGGAATGCAAGCAGAGGATGCGCGCTCGCGAGGAGCGGCACCGGCGCAAGCTGGAGGAGGACCGGCTGCGGCCGCCCTCCCCGCCGGCCATCATGCACTACTCGGAGCACGAAGCCGCCCTGCTGGCAGAAAAGCTGAAAGGTATGCGGCCACCCAGAGGGCGTTTCTCCTTCCGCCTTAGCCACTGCCTGCTGAAAGAGAAACGCAGTCATTCCCAAATGCAGAATCCCTGCTTCTTCTGTCCCTTCACCTGCTGGTTGCAGGAGAGCGGGGGTCACCTGGAAGCTGCAGACACCTGGGCTTCGTCATCCTGCTTGGGACTGGGACCTGCCCCTTACCAGCGCTCTCGTCTGCTCTCCATGAAAATGTGTGTGCAACCACTCAACAACTCACTGAATGAGGGCGCAGAAGGGTCCGCACCTCCAGAGCAGGCTATTGTCTTCCGACCCAATGTCTAATGAGCCGGGCTGGCGTCGGCGCCGTGGGCGGGGCCGTGCCTAGGGGTCCTCTAGCTCTGTAAAGAGTTCGCGCTTATACTAGATTCTCAAAGCCGCCTTAACGCATTTCACACACGGTGCTGGGGTCCATGGAGGATAGGAGAGAAACGAAGAATAGGATCCCTGTCTTCAGAGATGCAGTTGGAGGGACACTTCCAACACCTACAGGATGATTAGCAATAGAAGAATTTATTTCATTTCCTCTAATGTTAGCTGAGCGCTGAGCCCTGCTCTGGTGTTTGGTGCTGTGGGAGATAGACGTAGAAAAGCTTAGTAACCAGAGAACTAGAGTGATGATTGGGAAGAGGCCAGATTTTGAAGTTAGAATGCCTTGTGTGTGTGAATTCGGTTCTATTATTGGGTAAAATTGAGCTGAGCCACATCTGGGCATTTTACAGGCAAATGATGGTTAGACCCTCCTTGCGTCGTTGGACGCTGTCAGGATTTGATGAGAGAACATAAGTCACAGTTGCTGGCCACATGTAGGTGTCTGCAAATAATTAACTGTAATACAAAGCCATTGGCATGATTGTCAACCACAGAATGTGCAACCTGCTTTGGGAACTCAGGGGCACGTGTGAATAATATTGATGAAGGTGTCAAGAAAGCCTTTACAGAGGAAGCAAAATGTGAACTTTGTAGGATAAACAAGGGGTATAAAGGCTGTCTAGTCAGAGGCTGGAGGCTTATGGAAGCAGAGAGGAACTCAGCACAGGAGCTGCATTTATAGAGCAAGGTAAAGCTGGAAGAGTCGTCTAGGCCAGATAGCAGAGCCCTGAAGGCTATTGCTGGATTTGGGTTTCGTTCTGTAAGCAATGGAGAAGCCATTAGAGATTTCTGATGAGAGGAGGAATGTGACTTGTCCTTTGAGTCTTTTAGAGCTGTGGTCCCCAACCTCTGGGGCCAAGGACCAATACCGGTCTGTGACCTGTTAGGAACCAGGCTGCACAGCAGGAGGTGAGCAGCAGGCAAGAGACTGAAGCTTCATCTGTATTTACAGCCGCTCCCCGTCACCCACATCACCGCCTGAGCTACGCCTCTTGTCAGATCAGCAGCAGCGGTAGATTCTCATAGGAGTGTGAACCCTACTGTAAACTGCGCATGTGAGGGATCTCGGTTGCACACTCCTTATGAGAATCTAATGCCTGATGATCTGAGGTGGAGCTAAGGCGGTGATGCTAGGGCTGGGGAGCAGCTGCAAATACAGATTATCATTAGCAGAGAGGTTTGACTGCACAGTAAATGTCATGCACTTCAATCATACCAAAACCAACACCTCACCCCCATCCATGGAAAAATTGTCTTCCATGAAACCGGTCTCTGGTGCCAAAAAGGTTGGGGACCCCTGTTTTAGAGAATAGCTGGTATATTGCTGGCAGGGTGTAAAGTGGATTGGATGTTTTCACTACAGGAAATGTATGAAAAGCAGCCCAACACCTATTTTAGGAAGCTAGGAAATTGACATTCTGTGCTTGGAAAAGAAAAAGGTCTGTGCTTCCAAACATGGTTCCTTGTCTGGGGCTGGGAATTCCTAAAAAGCTACAATTGCCACTGAAATTCCCCACTATAACCAAGGAGTTACTTCTTGCTGATGCTCGTGCTGTGTCTTTTGATGCTCTGAGAAGGTATGTCTTACAGACATAAACATATAGGCCCTGGCTATCCCTTTAATAAAAAGTATATACAATGCAGATACAGATGTCATCTCACTTTTCCATTCAGCCTAGAAACCATAAGGAGTGGTCAAAATGAGATAGGGCCACGTTCTCAATCAGGAATATTCATTGGAACAATATCCATTGCATGCTGTAGTATCAGATTATGATCTACCTAGACTAGACTATACTCAGTTTGTCCACTCCTAGAAGTGACAAAAGCTAATGCCTTGATTCTGTGACCTCATGGAAGAATTTCATCAAAGTTTAGTTTCTACATGATGTTATTTTTAAGAAAACAGCACAGAAGTGTCTATGCACATATGAGGTACATGGCATTTGCTTCTCCTTTTAAAGGATAGCAGATTGGGATGTCAATTTGGTAAAGTAATTTGCAAGCCTTGCCATTTCAAAAATATATATTTATATAGATGAGTATAATTTGCAGAATTCAGAGGCTGTATCTTTTTGCCAAGTACTATGTGATCCCTTGAGGAAAGAACAGATTGGAAATTTTAATAGATGGCTGTTACAGTAGAATGAACTAGCTGGGGATACATCTTAGGCAAGAGTCAGGTAATATCAAGCTTGACAATTTCAACTCAAGCACAGAGTTTGGAATATAAACAGCATTTAATTGCTTAGGAAATTGGCTGCCTCAGAGAGGAAATCCACTCCATGCTCCTTACAATGCCGCAAAGCCAGCCAGGAGGAGCCAAGGAAACTGTTTCCCAGAAGATGATTTCATTGATGTTGGGATATAAAATACAGTGAAGACCTAGGTAAAGAAATCAGTGTCAGAAAGGAAATGGAAATGCAACCTGAAAATACCTAATTGGATTTGATTTTTTTTATCTCTTGAGAAATCCTGCTATCTTAGGTTTATTACAGATACCTTTTCCCTATTTTATATTGTATTTGTTTATTCTTAATGGTTTTCTTTTTGAAAATCAGCTTTATTCAGCAAAATCTGTACAAACCTTTATTATGACCTATGAGGCTCTCTGTGTCCTGTCTCGTGCTAAAACTGTGTACATACTAGATGCTCAGTATGCTAATTCTTTTCTCTCTCCTTCAGCTATTTGGATCAATGAGCATGTTGTATTTCTGACCAGTAGAGCCACTGGGCTTGACCAGAAGTATAAGGAAGTGATGCGTGTTCAGCAATCATTCTAATCACTCGAGAAGTATTTGTTGAGCATTTCGCCATATGCCTGGCACTTTTCTAGGTGAAAAGAAAACACTATACAAGCCCCTGCCTCACAGAGTTCAGGTTTATTGACTAATAGAGGCAATAACACTTTGCATTTGCCACTTATAATAGTGTCCTATTATATATAATCATCCCACTTTGCACCGGAGGAGATAGCCACGCCAGTTGGGTAGTGCTGGGGTGAGAGGAAGGATCTTGAGGGACCAGGTTACCCCATTCACTGACTACTTGACCTCCTGAAGTCAGAGGAAACACTGAGTTGTGTCTGTGTGGTGTCTGAGGCACGGAGTCACCTGATGTCTGTTACATTACTACCAATTCTAAAAAGAAAATTAGTGGGCACCCTGCTGGTTAAATAGACATTGTTCTGAGACAATCCAATTTAATGAAGACTGACTGGGAAGTAACTGCTCGGAGACCCAAAGTTTATAGCATGGCTTTGAGAAAGTGAGAAGGAGCTCAATAACACTATAATTACAATTTATTGGAAACAGTGGCACCAGGCAGATGAGATAATGAATTTCAGTGTGTCTAACACAGACCATCCACCCCTGGAGGAACCCTGTGTTTTGGAAGGTGGAAGGAAGAGATTGATTAGACAGTGAGGCAGGATTATATCCTAATTCACTGGGGATTTCTCTTGGCAAGAGCATTTAAAAGTTTTTGTGTACTTTTCCTCCCTTTGGAAAGCTTCACATGATCTTTCATTATGTGATGAAATGAAGAGTTTCTCTCGACATCAGGTAAAGTTCTGACAAAGCTTTGCAAGCAGTGCCCTTGGGATTCCCTGATGTGTCATCAAGAATACAGTCCTCCCGGGATCAGCATTCATAATTTCCAGAGGACTAGACTCCTATTTGCATATAGAATGGCCCAGTGTCAGCCTGCTAGGGGAGGAAGGGGCAGAAGTGGTACCGGCATTTTGCTTATGTGGTTGTCAATATTTATGGTTCCGTGAAAGTAAAAATCAATAAGTTATGAGCCAAGTGGACATTCCATTAACTGAAAGCCAGGCTTCCTTCTTAGGGTAAGAGAAATATGAAACACGGAGCCTGTTTGAGAATTACTTCCTTAGGTGTTATTGACCTTCATAGAGGTAAGAAAGGCCATTTTATGTAGAAACATTTTGCTCGACCCTGAAGCAGGAATAATCAGTGCATTTTCATATTACCCCTACCCCTTTATTTTCTCATTTTTACAGATACTAAATAGCTGGGGAGATTATATGTATGTGTGTTGGGGGTATAGGAGATAATTAACCATTTGTATAGCCTTTTATGCCATCTGTGATTTGATGGCATAATTGAAGTACAGTTAACTGAGCAGCCAGAAAATGGAGACTTGTTTAAGTACAGTATAGTGAAACTTGGGGAATGGGTAGCAGCACTGCTTTGACATCCTGGAATTCCAAATCTGCTTAGATCAATATGAGACTCCACTCTGGGAGCAATTTCAGCCATTTCCAGCTAACAGAGCCCAAAATCAGTGATAGCCATATAGACACATCATTCGTTGTGTGTTTATATGTGTACACATGTGTCTCCATTTCTTTGGAAAGAAAAGTAGAATGTCTTCCTTTGTTTTTTATTTTTTCTATTCAAACACGGAATCTCCCTTCTTGTTGTTCCTTTGTAGACCCAGCCATAGATAAGGGTACTACAGCCCACCTAAGTTTCATGTTCAGTGTTCATGGCCTGGCTTTTATCCCATCTATTGTTCTGAAATTCAGGCTGGGAGCTCCCTATACACACAGAGAGGAAGGAGAGAACTGCTTACCACTTTGGTTTCCTCTCATCATTATCTTCATATCAGTTTGATTGAAATCTACCAATTTATGTTCAGAGTTGTACAGCAGGCTCATCAAAGACACTTGACTAATCAAAACCTAGTCAAAAACAAGGTTTCCCACCCCTATAGAATGAGATAATTGGGAGGGGTGGTTCCAGCTCATGCCTGGCGTTCTGTTGAAAGGACCTGCAGTAATCTCTATGTCCACTCTCAATTCTTGGATGCTTCTGCTTTTCCTGGAGAGGAGTGACAGCTATTCTTTAATTGGGAGCGGGGAGTTTAGGAAGAGGGACTCACAAAGCTCGTAAGAATCACATCGGATCCTTTCGATATTCTCCACTATCTCAGCTGCTACTTTCCATTTGATGTTTTCATTGTCTCTGAACTTTGATTAGCTCCTAACCAGTTTATCTGGCTTTCACTGAGTCCTTTCTTTCCAGGGCTTCTCAAACATGAATGTGCCTATATAAATCACCTGGGCTAAGATGCTGATTCCCAGTCGGGAAGTATGAGAAAGGCTGATCTGCATTTAAATGAAAACAAGCTCCCAATGAGCTCCCACATCATGTGGGACATCATGTGGACATCATGTGGACCATGCATGTGGTCTTTGAATAGTGAAGTTTTCTCCTATATGCAATTTTTTAATGCCCATTATGTGCCAGGTGCTAACACACATAAGCAAGAGGGAGGAAGGTTGACAAAGTCTGAAATAACCAGATATGGAAGAGGTGGGCATGGATTCAGGTGGTAGCACTGAGGGATGATAGATAATCATATATTATTTATTCCTCACAAAGCTGAACAATGGTTCCTGCCTTCCCAGAATTAAAAATGCTTTTAAAAACATTTTTGGGCCGGGCACAGTGGCTCACGCCTGTAATCTTAGCACTCTGGGAGGCCAAGACAGGCGGATCACTCAAGGTCAGGAGTTCGAAACCAGCCTGAGCAAGAGCGAGACCCATCTCTACTATAAATAGAAAGAAATTAATTGGCCAACTTAAGATATATATAGAAAAAATGAGCCGGGCATGGTGGCTCATGCCTGCATTCCCAGCTACTCGGCAGCTACTCGGCAGGCTGAGGCAGAAGGATCCCTTGAGCCCAGGAGTCTGAGGTTGCTGTGAGCTAGGCTGACACCACAGCACTCACTATAGCCCGGGCAACAAAGTGAGACTCTGTCTCAAAAAAAAAAATTTTTTTTTGAGTTATTTGGTAAACTAGTTACTGCCTTACTGCTGAAGGCTCTGCTCCTATGGGATTGACATCACTCTTACCTTTCATAGCCAGTGATAAGGACCTCAGAGGCCTAAAATATAAAAGCATCATCCGCCTTAATTGTTATGAGAACATTTAACCCAGTAGTCAATGGCATATGTGAAAATGCTCTTTAACATGAAATTTAAATGTTTATTGTCAACTATGAAGCTTTCCAACTTTTAACCATAGAATTTATAGCTTTCCAGTACTAATGAGTACGAATCTCTCAGAAATATACTAGTCCCCCCTTATCCTGGGAGGATACATTCCAAGACCCCCAATGGATTCCTGAAACTGTGGATAGTACTAAACCTTGGGTATACTATATATGAACTTCTTTTTCTTTCTTCACAATTTTACAGGTCAAAGATTCATTATTACCCTAGATCTTAGCAACCTCAGAATGCAATTTGTTTTCTTTATTAAGCCTAGAACTTTCACTTTTTTACTTAAAGGGAGCACTTTATGGCTTCTCTTTGCCATATCCAAATTGCCAGTATCACTAATCTTGTGCTTTAGCGCCATTATTAAATCCAATAAGGGTGACTTAAACACAAGCACCACTATACCATTACAGTCGATCCCGTAATCCAGATGGCTACCGAGTGACTCACAGGCGGGCAGCATAGACAATGTAGATACGCTGGACAAAGGGATGATTCACTTCCCAGTGGGACAGAGTGAGGTGGTAAGAGATTTCATCATGTCACTCAGAATGGTGTATAGTTTAAGCCTTAAGAGTTGTTTATTTCTGTAATTTTTAATATTTCCCTACTGAAGGTGACCGTGGTTAACTGAGACCTTGAGCAACTGAAACGGTGGCAAGCAAACCATGGATAAGGAGGAGCTCCTTTATCCATATCTGCCATAGAATGTAATAAAATACAAACTACAAAGGGGAAAACTCAGTGACCAGAAGATTGAAATATGTTTTGGAAGTTTTATTCTCACATGAGCCCCTCCAAACTGGAGACACATCCTCAAACCAACAGTTACTGTACAGAGTGGTACGTGCTTTAATAGCAGGGTATGTAGCCAGCGAATTGTGGAAACAGCAAAGAGACACCTAATTCACCCTAGGGTTGCAGAAAAGGTTCCTTTATGGAAGGGCACTTTAGCTGAATCTTAAGGGAAAAATAATGGGGAGCAGGAGTGTGAGGGCCCCAGGATGGGTACACAGCACATGCAAATGCAAGGAGGCAAGGCCATGGTGTTCAACAAAGAGGGATATGGCAAAGCAGTGGGAATGGATGAAAGGGAAAAATGCAAATCAGAGAGGAAGACCAGAGAAAGAACATTTGCAGTAACCCAAGTGTGACACTGTGAGGACCCTGATTAGAAAACACGGGGCAATTTTTAATGAGCAAATGGTTCATATTCACTCCATAATATACCAATTTTCCCAATTCTTACTGTGGAAAAAGCACATCTGCACATTCTAGCTTCTCAACGGCACCCACATTCAGAGTTATGCCTAAGCATGTTCACAGAAAGTGTTTGGAATTTTTATAAGTGCGTCTTCGATGTGATTTTTATGAGCAGTGTTAATTTCTTTCCACATGAATAGCTTTAATAATGCTGCAATCTAAATCCTGTTTAAATTAGTTTATATTGTTTTCTGCTTTCTCAGTGATCTTTCCACTGAATACAAAATTGAATTTACAGTTGGGTATTGAAAATGACCACTCCCAATATGCTCCAGAAGCCTTCCAGAGGGAGTTACTGGCTTAGTCTTAATTAATATAAATTAAAGTCACTTCTTACATGGCAACAAATATTGACTAGAGTTACTAAGCATGCCTTAACTAATGTTTTTTAAATTTAATTTGAATGTCAGTACATCAATCATACATTGGCCTGCCAGTTTCAGAAAGTCCAGAAATGAAGATGAAACTGGGAGTTTTCAAAACCATATTCTTCTTTTAAGCTAATGGAATTTGGCCTAGTAGTACTTGTTCCAATGTTAGAAAATCTCTTGGCTACTTACTTTTTAAATAGTATATTTTCAGTGGCTTAATCCTAAGGACGTTTTTTTTCCGTTTTCTGGAAACTATAATCTGCTGGTGAATTTATGCTGTGGGTCTAGGAGTGAAGAGCAATATAATGTGGTTTTCAGATCATGTGAGCAAAGATACATGTTTAAATTTAAGTGTGTTCTTCCTGATAGTAAGTTACTCTATTTTTGAACTGACTGACCACGAGCGAGAGAAGGAAAAACTACCAGCATTATGAGGGAAGGAAAGATGAACGGCATGACTCTCTCTTTGTAAGCTCCATAACAAAAATGTTCAGGATTTTTCTTTCTCTGTGTTATGTAGAGACCAAAGTCACAGCAAAGGGGAAAGATAGCACAGGAAGTCCGTGTTCTCTTTTTTTGTTGTTGTTATCTTTTAAGAGGGGGGAAAAATTCTTATGAGCGTTAGGTTTATTTCCACCCTCTGTTCCGAGGTCCATTCTCCTAACATAGATTGTCAGGGAGAGAGGGAGAGAGCGTGGAGGGAGGTGGAATTTATTCTGCCTGTAATGGTCGCAGTGGACCTCTCACAAACATAATGCTAAATTATGGGCCTCTCCATGGGCCGAACGTAATGTTAAGTTGTGTGATGGATCTTATCTTATACAAGCCGCTTCTTCGGTCCATGAAATGAGATAAGAAACCACTGTAGCTGGAGTTCACTGAGGGTTGAACTTAGACTGAAATTCCGGAGTTAACAAAAATCGTATGAGCCAGCTACAACACTGAGTAAGTGTGCTCTGCGCCTGTGGGTTGAGATTTTCAAGGAAACTCGAGTCTTTCACTGGCAGAGCGTTCTGTGGGCGTTCCCAGGCCAGTTACCTCCTCTGGTTAAAGTGTGAGGGCACAGGGAGCAGGTTTGCTCAGAACAAAGCTTTGATGCCAGAATCCAGAAGGCCGCGGCACAGCAGGCAAGGGCCCCGGACTCTCCCAGCTGATCAAGGGCTGCTTTCCGTCCTGGAGAAAGCAGAGCACCCTCCGCAGGACCTTAAGTTACAAGGAGCCCTGCCTGCATTCCGTGCACGCACCTCTTGAGCAAACAGCCGCTGCGCTGAGGGAGCTGTGCCCCGGTCTGGGAGGAGGCCTTCGGGAGAAAGGTCCTAAAAATATTTGTACGGCACCTTGTAAAAATTTACAAAGCACTCTGCAAATGGAAGGCTTTTTAGGATGTGTAAAATTCTAGTAACCACACAATAGTTGACTTTAAAAATCTGGCAAGTAAAATAAAACAAAATGCCTTCACCAAACATGAATCACCCTCTGTCTGCTTACCTGGGGTATATATATGTTTATTATACATGTGAACAATGCGTAAGGATGTCTCGGATATTCCTCCACTGGAGGAGACAGTGCCTGGCACACAGTAGGCACTCAGAATTTGTCAGTGAAAGGATAAGAATCTGAATCTTCTGGTCTAATTTTAATGCTGATTCTTAGAATTCAGAATCTACCTAGTTCACTTATAAAAAAACATGTAGGATATTTTTTCCTAAGTCACATTTTCCAGTAGTAGAAAACTGTAAATGAAAAGCTTCTCCCCTCAAAGTCTCCTGGAAAACATACAATGAGCCTTCAGCAATAGTCGGATCGATTAATGTTGTAATAACTGACGTATAGGTTCCAGTTCTAATTAACTTAATCACCTTCTAACTTGCCTTTTCTCCACCTCCAAGCCACATAACACAGGTTTGTTCCAGTAAGCATTTCCAAATAGGCAAGTCTATTTGTTTTCTTTGAAATAAACTTTATCATCTATTTACAGGTGGAACATTGTTTCCTGCTTCCTACCCCTGCCCCCCAACACACCCCTAGAAGCAGGTTAAAATGTGCTTTCCAGTAGCCACCCAGACATGCACTGACCACTGCAGGGAACATGTCCTCTTTTGTGGAGAACACGGAAATATTCTCTGTTTCAGCCTAATTAAACATGTTATATTAGCCCTGAAATGAAATTAGTTTTGAACCGCAGTAGAACAAGAATTGACTTATTCCTACTACCTACCTTGGAAACAATATCTTATGTTATAATCATTTTTAAAGCAATTTAATATCTTCCATGTCTTAACACTAACTCAGTGATTTCTATAAATCAAGAACTGGTATCACTTTCTAGTATAATATTTTTGATAAAAGAATAAGGAAATGAAGTGGAGGCCAAATAGGTTAATAACAGTTTTTTTTTAAGTTAATCTTAAGAAGGAGAAATCAAGGTTTGGTGGAAGAATGAGGCTGTACCTTATTACTAAGAATGCCCAGAACAAATCTCTTAAAAATTGAGCTCACAGGGTTGGTAGATGAGAGTATGAACCTCTTAGGTGGTTCTCTGGTGCCAGGGAGTTAGATGAGAAAAGGGAAGTTAAGTAACGGTAACGCAGTCAGTCTCAGGAAAGCTAATCTGTCAAATTCTGAAACTCCATCCAGTAGAACAGACCTTGCTCTGTCTTTGCAGAGGAACCAGAATAAAGTCTATTTCCTCACCTTGGCATGATTGGTACTTGGTGGTTTTCCATTTCCAGATGATAGCAAGTTTTCAGAGGCTATCACAGTGCTGCTCTCCTGGATCGAGCGAGGGGAGGTGAATCGGCGCTCTGCAAACCAGTTCTACTCCATGGTGCAGTCGGCTAACAGCCACGTCCGCCGGCTGATGAATGAAAAGGCCACCCATGAGCAAGAGATGGAGGAAGCCAAGGAGAATTTTAAAAATGCCTTAACCGGGATCCTCACTCAATGTAAGTAAAATTTTGGGGGCCATCTCTTTTTGTTGTGGTTCTGCCTTTTGTTTTTTATTCATTTTATTTTATTTTTTTCATTTGGGGGTAAGTAGTTCAATAATCTCCCATTTTACTCCATATTGAATGGCAAACTTCATAACCTATTTCATGTTCTGTGGCATCTTGGAGGAACACGGACCCTGCCCTGAGAGCTTACTTCTCAAGGTGAGCAACGTTTCTGTAGCTTTTCCTCAGAACGCCAGGCCTGGCCACTAGGGCGGGACAGCTGGGTGCGTCAGTGCCTGCTGGGCCCACCACAGTACACAGCACACCTGCGGGGCAGCCACCCTCCACCTGCAAGCTGTCCGCACAGACCCTCATGTCCTCCTAGTGCCGACAGGAGAACGTAGACCTGAACACATTTTCCCTGGGCTCTGTTTAGGAAGAAGGTACAGTCAGAAAAACTCCTTCTCAGGATCTTTTATTTGAGGTGAGCATGGGCAACTCAAAGTAGAGATTTTTGTCCTTTCTTTATCTGGAAAGCAAATTGCCTTACCTACTTACTGCTAGTGATTTTTTATGTATAAATCCTAAATTGATGAAGGAGTATAAATAGGGCTTTCCCGTAGAACAATCATCAGGGTAGTTACCCAGGGCTCTATTAAAAAAAAAAAAGACATCTATTTTTTTAGTGGGCACTCTATCTGTGTCTAGCTAAAGTGAGGGTGGCATAATGCATCACAGCTGCCGATGTTCTCTTGCTTAGCAAAAGCCAATGAATGGCACTGTGACAATGCTATGCTCCATTCCACACCAGGTGCAGGGCCCACATGCAATAGGACGTATGCGAGTTTCATATTCATTTCGTGCATAAGTGTTGTTTTCAGTGGTATAATGTGCCAAAATGCCGGTCACCTCTTTCATCAGTGTAAACCCAAGGAATAATGTATCTGTTAGGATGGGACGTAAGAGGGGCATGAAAAACCAGAATTTTAAATGTATGACTTTGTTATCACAAGACAGTGTTTGCAGCAGCAGAGCATATCAGATAACAAATTCCTAAACATAAACTCTGATAAGTGACCAAATATCAGAGACCAGTTTTGGACCAGTATGAGACCAATCTGTCCTTAAAGGAAAGGAACCGAAAAAATAGAACTACTCTGTCTCCTGCAGACCTATATCAGACCACGTTACCTGGATTCACCAGCCTTGAGGAATGGCCCTTTAACCAAGTGGTATGTCCAGCAACTCTAAAATAAGGGTTATTAGGGATAGAATAAAGAAAACTAATATTGACACCAGCTTTTAAAGGAGGGCAGAAGAGAATGGATTAGTGGATTGTGGAAGGTAAGGGTGAACTGGGTAGAGAATTGGGTAAATGAAAGGTGGAGAGGGGAAGCCAAACGATTCTAATAATACAGTTCCTACATATAATGTTGAGAAGCCGTATGCCTGAACAGTAGAATGATTACTGTGTACTTACCTTTAGCTCACTAGCATCAATTTTAAATAAATTCTCATTCCCATGTAGTTTACAGACCCACCTGGCAGGAAGGATTCAACCCTTGGCTCTAACAATGAAGACAGAAGGGCGGCCACAGATTAGAGTAGGAAACAAGTTAATTTTATTTGGCAATTAACTATTGAAAGAGGCGCCTGTTAAAATAAGGCCCCTATAATGTGGCTGAAAGAACGTGACATTGTATAGGTGTAAGTCAGCCCACTTCCAAAGCAATTGAGAGACAAAAAAGCAGTAGCCTCTGGGAATCCAAAGATCAGCTTTGTATTCCTGATAAAAGCCAAGTTGGAAAATGTTGTTGAGATGTACAGCAATTACTGGCTTCCTGATGCTGGGCCTGGGGGTTGAGCTTGCAGCCTCTGGCAGCATGAAGACCACAGGCCTCGTCCCCTGGAGTCTATACCTGGACGCCGGGGACGGGAGGAGAGGACCAGAACAGGCCCTCTCTCCAGGCAGGCCGGCCCACTCGCTCCCTGAGTAGGAGAGAATGAAGGGGGAGCGGGGAGGCCAGGACAATCCCATCTCATGGCAACCACTGGAGAAGAGAGTACTATAGTAGCTACAGTGCTGGGGCACCTCAACTTTGAAATATCACAAATTGAGTTCTTACATGAAATCTTCAAACCTGTTTCTCTTCTGTCTTTACCTTCCCATTTTAATAAATTCTCAAGCCAAAATCCTATGAGTACTTTTTATACCCAACATCTCTGACAATCAAAGCCCACATCTAGGCCATGAGGAAGTCCCATGGTTTCTACGTTCAAAAATGCCGCCCTTTTCAGCCCCCTTTTCTTCATTTTAACTGTCACCACTCAAGTCCAGGCTATCTGAACTACTATGATGACCTAGTATGTCAGTTACGGTATCCACCTATGAGTAACAGAAAACTCCACCAAACCGTATATTTAATTAAACAAGTGGAATTATTTTTCTTCACACATGGTAAAATCCAGATGTAAGTGTTGGTGGCAGTAGTCCAGTGGGGCAAGGCTGTCTTGGCTGAGGTTTCTCTGATGCTATTAACTTTACCTGGGTACTTGTCTAAGATGGCTGCTGCTGCTCCTACCATCACATCTTTTTTCAGGCTGAAATCACATTTCCAAAAAAAATAGAAGAAGAGGAAGAAAGAAACAGGAAGGAGTTTTATTATAATACCAAGAAAGCAAAACTTGCCCAAAGATCCCCAACAGACTTCTACACTTGTCTCATTACACACTATCTGCTGTAAATTAAAATCATGTCTTCCCCACCTAAATCCCTTGAGTAGCTTCCCATTACACTTACAATAATATTCACTGCTCCAGCCTGCAGACCCCCTGTGCCTGCCCTCTTCAGCTCCAGCTTTCCCTGGACTCACTGTGCATTATCCACGTTGGCCTCCCTCCTGAACCCATCAAAGCCACCTCTCACCTCTGAGCCTTCACACATTCTGTTCCCTCTGCCTGGTGTGCTCTTCCACCTGCTCTTTGCATGCTTGGCACCTTCTCATTCTTTAGGTCTTGGCTGAAATGCCACCCCTCTGGAGAGGTCTTTGTGGTCCATCCTCTTCTGGTAGATTCACTGTCACTGCATCTTATTAAGGTCCTTTGTAACACTTATCCAAATATGTAGTGAGTTCACGACGTATCTACTTTTAATGATTATAGCAGACATCACAAAGAAAGGGACATGTCTTTTTTAGTCATCCATATATATCAAGTGCCCAGAACACAGAAATATGCTACAAGTATTTGGTGGACAAGTGAGTGAATAAATGAGTAATAGGAAGGCAGGCAGGAAGCCTGAAACAGTGAATTCAGAAATTTCTGGTGACTTCATCGAATAGTTTGGCATTGTCTTAGCACCTTTGGCAGGTAATAGGGTTTCAACTTGCATGTGTAATGAAGCAAATCCAAAAGAGAGCTCAGTAGCTATGCTTTTAGTGAAAATCGCACTTTCCCAAACCTTTGGTGGCAGGCCAGGGGATGCTAGGAGAGCGGGGGTGAAAGAGTGAACAGAAGAATTCATGTTGGAGTATCACCAATTATAACTGTCTGACCACCTTTATTTACATTTACCATCTACCTATTGCTATTTGAGAGTCCCCTTTAGCACCATCATTTGATTCTGGGAAGTATTTCAGCAGTTGGCAGATATCAACAGAGATTGTGAAAATCCCACAGTGCTGGCTTAGGGGTACACATCCCAGCCGTGGAATGCCCAAGGGGCCTTCTTGTGAGTCTTTGATAGCCAAGATCTTTCAGGATGATTTGAAGATGGGAGATACCTTAAATGTGAGCCTGAGTTGAAATTAAGCCTGGGAGGCAGATCAGGAAGATGGTATATCTCATTGAGCAACCTCAGAATTTTCCAATCTTATGTGCATTTACATAGATGACTACTCCCCAGATGCAGAGGGGAAGCCCAAATCCTACCAGCCGTTGCGTAAATATTAGCAGTAACCTGACTAACCTGGTAGGTATGTGCATATTTCATCATCCCGTCCTGAGTTCCCCTCTCTGGCGGGGAACTGTGTTCCTGTGTCGCAACTACGTTTTCTGCTTTCTGCAGCTCCATTCAGTGTGATGAGGTGAGTTTAGCATCAGTATTGTGAGGCTGTTTCTAAAACAGTAATTGCCAAAGCCCACAGTGATTGACACATCTGCTGCACGTTCCAAGAGCAGAACCAGTCCATTTGTCCGCATTAATATTCCTGGCAAATGCCACAGGAATCACATTTTGGCATCCTCCCTTAGAATGAGATTAGGATTGTTAAACACAAATATTCAGGAATGGTGTTTCAGCTGTCCTTCCCTGGGGTGGCTGGAAATATCCTGATTATTCCGAGGCGCCTCCCTCGTAAGAGATCCGTGTGGTGTCAGTGCCATTCTTCATGGCATTCCGCGGCAACCTGTCCACTAAACAGCCAGGTGTGTCGGGAAATTGTTGTGAGGCCGTGTGGAAACAGGAATGCTGGCACACTAGCTAGTTACAGCAAGTAGAGCAGGCCCGGTGTCCCAAAGGGAGGGCTCACTTGGCAACTTCCGGGGAAGATCAGGTACATTGCAAAGCTCAAAGAGTGGCAAAAGCATGTGGGTCCCTTTATGGATTTTGCTGGAAATAGCCAGTTGGTTGAACAGGAAGCTTCAGGCATGTGTCCATGATCTGGATTAGATGCATCTATCTCCTTGCCTTGCTTAACATATTTGTCCTTGTTTTCATTTGGAAAGCATCCATTTACCCAAATGATTGGCCTAGATTGCTTTCTAGCCATCAAGGAGAAAGAAAACTGAGATGCCATTCCTGAATTTCAGTGCTTAACAAAAATTTCTTCCAAAAAAAAAAAAAAAGTCAAGAGCCATTAATAATAGCATAAAGAAAAAGATGTGATTTATTTCCAGGTTTCTATCAAAGTCCAGCAGTCAAGGCCACATGTGGCTTTCCAGATCCCCAAGTACAGCCCCTCTGCTGAATCCAAATTTTACAGAACAAATTTGGGGCTTGAAGCAGCCCCACAATACTGACTCAGTCAAAAGGCCGCCCGCAAGGATCCAGAAGGCCACAGGTTCCCCACCCTTAAGTTAGTTCTTTCTTCATATCTTTGGTTTTCACCCCAGGACAGCTATTAAATAGACTCAGTAGACATTGTTTCATGGAAGCCTTGGCTTAAAGTGTCAAGGGGCAGCAACTAATCCCAACCAGGAGTCTGGGGAGTACAGCATCCATTCACTTCTGTTTGGAGTAATTTTTCACTGCTGATCGTGGATGTCCAGTTATCAAAGATGTTAGGTGCAGGTATCATCTGTCCTGATGTGGCACCTGGGGTTTTTTTCCCCCCTTCTGGGCCAGCTGGATAGATCTCATTTGCTAGATACAGAAAAAGCGGAAAAAATTTCTGCACAGGGAAATCATCTCATTCTCGTGTTAGCTTGTCCTTATATCATCCTTGTCTCACTTTTGTGTCATTTCTTGTCCTGTCCATTTGGCAGAAACTTCCCCAGGGTTTCTAACTCAGAGACTTTTGGGTTTGGATCTTCTTTGCTTTTTAAAAATTCATACTTCATAGGAACTCCCCAAAGGCCTGCCCACTTTCAATTCTTTAGTTGTGAGCAAAGCTTGTCATCTCAAAGCTCAGACAGGAGCTGTTTATAAAGTTCAGGAAGCATGTACCACCGCATTCAGTGATTAATATGCATGCCAAGATGATCAATTGTGCATGCCTTGTTACAACACGCACACATCTAATGCAAATTTAAACACTTCATGATATTCCCACTTTGGTACTTTCCCAGTGCACTTCCTGGTAAGAGAGAAGAGAGAGGGGAGCAAAGTGGAGGAAAGGCAACTGGGAAAGCAGACGGCAGTGAAGGGTTGATTAATATTAATTTAAGAGTACATGCCATAAATATAATGAGCATGAATAAAGAGTGGAAATTGTAGAATGTCACAGCTAGGAGGAACCTTAGAGACCTATTAGGCCAAACCCTCTCATTTTGCAGAGGCGGAAACTGAGGCTGAGGGAGCAGATGTGAGAGGCCTTGGTCATTAGGCATTTTATGGGCAGATTAGAGCCAAGACTCTTGGCTCCTTGTACAGTTTGCTTTTTAAGACTGTGAGTGGGTTTTTTAATCCTGAAAAATGAAAATGATCAGGAAAAAATATTATAACTATAAATGTAGAGTTTACACGTGGAGTTGAAGAAGTGTCCTGATGTCACACTGAATATAAATGCTGCTGTCTGGGTAGAAAATGAAGCTGTTTCTTCTGGCACTACCCTCTTTCCTACCTCCACATGCTCACGCTGCTTCCCTTGCCAAAAAATATTTCCCCTCTTCCCAGTGCCAGAATTTAAGCCTACTTCTGTTTCGCTCCCTCCAGGAAATCTTTTGCATCCATTATAACCCATCACCATCTCCCTTTCGCCTACATTCTGTAGCACTTGTTAAAACTATCTACTTGAGCACTTAATTATTGTATAATTATTTTATATCCATCAGGTTTGTGTGTGTGTGTGTTTGCCTGTTTTTTCCTCTAGCGAGATTTTATGCTAAATAGAGACGTGGGCCACTTACTCACCTCCCTGCGCCCATCCGGGGCCTGGCATGATTCCTGTAAGCACATTGAAGATCTCAGTACAGGTACTGGTTGTTGATCAATCATAGATGGAAATGAAGATGACCTTGGAAATTGGGCTGGAACCTAGTAACTGCAGAACAGATTCTAAATGTCACTTTTTTGAGTAAACCCTGATCTCAGTGACTTAGTTCTAATATGCCATTTACTTCCAAGTAGAACACACAGAATATACTTGAGTTGGGAATTTTACAGTGGTAGTCTTATAGTACTGCTATGGTACTAGTATAATTAGTTATTAATGGTATTTCAACCTGAAGATTGGAAATGTTAGAACTATCATGCAATTTTGCTTTAGACATTTGTGATGGGAAATGACATCAACCTCATCTTAGGTCTTAAAAATAGCAAACGTTAGGGAGACTTTTGACTAGGCATGAAGAGATCCTGGTTCTAATCCAGTATGACCACTAATTAGCCTTGTGACTTTAGGAACGTCTTTTAAGCAACTGGAGTCTCCTTTTTCTCATATTGATAATAAAAGGGTTTGACCAGATAATCCCCTAAAGTCCCGTCCCACCCTAAAAATTCTGCAGTCTTTATCATATCAACAATTTAGAGCCTTTAAACATCTCTAGATATCTAAACTCAACAAGTATCTGCCGCGACCCAACCATGATGTCAAAAGCTCCTAAGGTGATCGTAGAACAGATGATAAGATATTTCTCCGTGCAAATGTCCTGTCTGTGCCTTGCTGTGAAGATTACTCCTGCTGGGCTGCTTTGTGGACTTAAGCCACATTTCGACCCTGACTGTGTGTGTAGCACCCTGCAGGTACTGAAGACTGGTCAGAATTATTGTCAGCGACGGCAGCACAGAGCACTGACAGTTCTCCACTGTCACACCCTCGTCTATCTTCCCGGCTAAAATCGTAAAAGCCTCAGGTGTTTGAATGAATGATTAAATTCATTCCACAAACATTTATCAAGTGCCAGGTCGTGTGCTAAGTGCTGGAGTGAAATGTGGGGGTTTCTGATCTCTGTGTACCGTGATCCCCCTTTTAGGCAGATTGGTGTCCTCGTCCACATTTCTTCTGCCTAAAAAGCTCTTTCTGAAATCATTTACTTCTTGCGAACATCTCAGCTAAACATTTTTTATTTCCACCAGGGGAAATTTGGCTCCTATGTCCCCTGCTGTCAAAAAAGAATTTTATGAAGTGTTAGAATGTTTTCCCATGTCTGCAGCAGTCATTGCTATAGTTCATCCATGGGGGAAAAAAAAATCCCCTGTAACAGCTTCAACAACTTGACAGGTTTTCTATTTCTCCTCAAAATCATACTGATGGCTATTTTTGCCAATGTATTAAATGCTGGAAACATTATTTCCACTAAAAAAAAGATACCTCTTTGGTCTCAGGGACTAAATGTCCAGAGAAAATAGTTTTTGTAAAACCTTCCAAATCAAAGATGAGCATGGAATGTTCTATTTCACAGGATACCAAAAGTGCTGGTAAAAGACTCTAAAAGCCTGCCAGGACTGAAACGAGCCTGTTTGGTATCTGTCCTTTCAGTCTCACTGAAAATACATACACTAACTCAAATAATGATGTTAACACTTCTAAGCAATTATTTTTGATGACACCAAAATATGGGAGAGAAATTAAGTCTTATACTCTGGAACAACAAAGAATTGTGGAGGGCCACATTTCAAGATTTAGCGTAGTGCATGCTGAGTGAAACACAGCAACTCAGCAAAGAAAGAACTTTGGGAGCTAAAGAGGAAAACCTGCTACTTTGATACGAGCCCAGTTCCAGGACTGGAGAAGAAGCCCCTGCCCAGTGTCAGGGGAGGGTGTGTGTGTTGATGGCCGTGGGGAACTGTGGGAAACGGTCTCTGAGCTACACTGGAAAGAACGCACACACAAAAATATTCCCAACAAAAATTTTTAAAGCCAGGACACTTTCAAACCAAGGAAAAGTAGGGTGTCAGTAAGGTTACTTTAAGACAGAGATGATGTGTGCTTGACTCTTCGTGCAACTGAAAAAGAAGTACAACTTAGTGTTTGTGCTCCAACAAAAGAAAACTGTATGCAGAGAGAATAATGAAAGAGTAGCCACAAAGTGAGAGGATTTCTGCTTAAGGAGACTAACGGCTTAGGTATGTGGACACCTTCGATAGCAAGGTAGTTGTATGACCCACAAAGCCAAAAATAATTATTCTCTGTTCCATTGCTGCAAGTCCTGTTCTAGAGGCTCCCAGAGCTAGAAAGGAGATTCAGGCTCGTCTAGTACAACCCCCTTTGCCTTGGGCTTCGGACAGAGGCTCTCTTCGGATAGTTAGTGGTGGGGCTAAGACTAGGCAAATGCAGGTTTCGCAGTCTCCCCGCCCCCCTCACATGTAGCCCCCAAACCAGTGTTGGAGTCCTAAAAGCATTCCCTCAGCCCCATTCCTTAAGTTTCCACTGCTGGGGCTTATTATTCAACAATTTTTTTTCAACACAAGTACAGCAGAGTGGACTTTAGACTAAATCAGAAGGCTGAGGGCCTGAGAGATACCCTGAGAGACAGACACAAAAGAAATAGGGGCCCTTTCCCCAGACACTTTGATTCTTCTGCACTGGGACTCAGATTTCTCAATAAACTTTTGGGGAGAGGTAAATGCAGCTTCCTGCCCCATCACGACCTCAAATGTTTGGCTTGTTTGCATTGGAAAATTCTACCTACCTGCAAGTTTCAGCCCAGGGATCCCTTAAGCCTTCCTGGCCTCCCTTGGCGCTCTAGGAGTTTCCTTACAATGGTTCTGGTACCGTGATTCCGTCGTGTATTCAACTGTCTCCCTCCGGGGTTCCAAGCAGCTCAGGGACCAGCCACATCTCTGGCTCCTTTTAACCCTGTGTCTGGTACAATGTCGAGTACATTACGCACCCTGGTGCGCATAAGACTTTGGCCCACAGGATGAGGGCTATAAACTCATGATTTGAAGTTAAACAAATGTAATTCCTTCCCACCTTCACCACTTGGTAAATATATGACCTTCAGCAAGTAACTATACCTCTCCTTGAATCTCAATTTCTTCTTCAGTGAAATGGGCATAATAATAGCACCTACCTCAGGGGGATGCTGGGAAATTTAAACAAAAATCAGAGGTTCTCAAACTTTGGTGTGCCTTGGAATCGCCTGGAATGCTTGTTAAAGCACAGTCTGTTGGGCCCTGGCCCTCCAGTTTCTGACTTAGTAGTCCTGGGCTCTGAGTATTTGCATTTCTAATGAGTTCCCAGGTGAGGCTGATGATGCTGGTCTAGGAAACATACTTTGGACACTACTGTTTTAAATTATGAAGCACAGTGCTTGGCCCAGTAAGTGCTAAGTAATTAGAAACAGCCTGTTAGCATTATGTGATTTTCATAGCACCAATAAGGGAGTTAGTGGAGACCCAGAGGAAATCAGGGTCACCATTTGGAGAGTCACAAAGAAGAAATGATCCCCTAAAAGCCAGGGTCTGTCTTCTTCCTGCTGTATGAGCACTCGTAGCAGTGAGCCAACTTGTGAATAAAGGGCGGGTTGCATGAGTCTGGAATTATTTCTGTTATTTATAATGGAAACTACGAAGTAGCTATCACTGGTGCAAAAAATTGGTCCCCATGTAATTCATGCCTTCTCTCATCTATCAGGAATGGCAAAAATTAAATTTGATTACCCACTGTTGGCAAGGAGGGAGAGAAACAATCTGGAAAATATTTAGTGGGCATAGATTGGAGTATAATTTGGCAATAGCTCTCAGAATTAAAAATTCACATACTCTTTTATCATCCTTTCTACTGCTAAGAATTTTTTAATAAAGATATTTATGTAAGGGTGTCAGAAGATATGTCTGAGGATGTTCATAGCAACCTTATTAATAGTATACACACGAATAGATTTCCCAAATATATTATGTGAAAAACAGCGAAGTACAGAGCAGTATATATAATATTAGCACCTTTGTGTAAGTAAAAGAGGTTACACACAGAAAAATAGATGCAATGTGTACTATACGCATAACCTTTTTCTGGATGGATGTGCTAGAATCTCTTAATAGTGGTTACCTTTAAAGAGAAAAATTGGTGGAGGGGGAGGTGTCAGGATGGGAAAGCAGACTTTTATTTTGTATTATGTACATGTATTTAACTTTTATTTAGTTAATAGTTGTAATCAAGGCAGGAGGTTTATTGGATTGAAAAAAATAAATGCTATTTATTGTGAGGAATCATTATAACTATAATTTTATGATTTTTGCTTTCTTTCCAAAATTTTTGAATATATATATTAATAAAGGAATAAACAGTTCCATGAAATGTCCGGGGATTTATACAGATCTTAAGTCACTATATGCCTAATATCTTTCCATTTATTTGAGCAATTTGATCATTTTCTGCTTGCTTGAAATTTGCTAAAAATGTCCTATTTCTTTTTTTATACTTCGGTCAGCATATTTCTCTTTCTTCTATCTGCATCCCACTCCCTAAAAGAACCAGGTGTCTGTCCTGATCTAGCCAGGAAGTCTAGAAACGTGATGTCTGCCGCTGGTGTTGGGCCTGGGTTTGACGGGCTGTGATGGATTCACAGCACCATGCGACGCTTTCTCTACACAGCTCAAGACAAAACCCCAGAAGGCCCTTTTCCTTCCTCCACTTGAAATTCCAGTCCATGCGTCCTTAAAGTATGTGTTTGACCACGTTCATTCTCTGTTTCCTGGGCTTCCCGCCAGGCTGACTGTTGGCACCTCCATGCTCAGGCCCCAGGAACCGAGTGAATGTGCAAGAGTCTGTCTGGGAATCTCTGTTATAACCCTTGATTCTGGGGCCAAGGCTTATCGATTCCAGACCTGAGTCTAAAGCCTTACATGTACTTTCTTTTGTCCCTTCTCCCCTAGCTTTTAGTATTTAAAAACAGCAATAACAAGCTAGGGTGAGAAAGGTCAACTAGTTCATTTGTTATATGCCTTTGAAAATCTCTTATGAGCTATTCATAGAGGATTTGGAAAAATGTTATCCCTTAAAGGAAAAAAAAAAATACTTCCTCTGAACCCTACAGAGTTAAGGCTCTATCATGAGCCCAGATAGCATTAAAAACAAAAATTAAGCTTGGAAGATTTGTTTGAGGTGCCTTATTTAGGCAGGCCTACCGCCTGTAAGGACTTAATCAGTTTCTCCAGATATTTGGGACACTAAATGGATTAAGGCTCTTTCACAGCTACTTAGCTGGAACAAGGAATATAGGAGGTGCTGGGACTGTAAAAAAGAATGCAGTCAGCAGGACTTGAAGGAGAAAGGGCTGTGTCTGTGTTCTTTGGAGGGCCCTGGCCTTTCTCTCTTATTATTCCCAATGCCTTTCTGCCCGAAACTCAAAATTCGGGAGCCTTGTGCAGCCCAGAAATTTGAGCTTTTGCACCTGGTGTCCTGCTCTTTCCCAGGGAGCTTGTTGAAATGTGGTCTGTTTCTGGATAAATGGATGACTTCTTCTGAGCTTTCCTTCCCTGAGAAGGCTAAAGACAAGTGCTTCTCAAAATATTTACAAAGTTCCCTATCAGTAAGAAGTGTGCTCTAAACTCAGCAGATGTCCAAACATTTTGGGGCGGGGGAAAGTACAAAAAAATAACAGTTGTTAAATTCCTTAGTCTATGATTTTTTGTTTTTAAATTTTGAAGAATATATATATGTGTATATGTTTGCGTGTATGTTATATGAGTGTATGTATTTCCACACATACACACGTATAAGCCAATGAAAAATCACTAGTAAGGGTTTGCTGCTCTACAGAGTGATTAGCAACTTCATCAAGGCCCTGTTTATCCTCCCTTCATGTTCATGTATAGCTGCTGGGTGTACTAGGGACTCAAGTATGACATCTGAGGCTGACATTCAAGCATACTTTTGAAGAATCAATCACATCTAATTTTCTTATGATCCTCAAATAACCTAATTTAGGCAAAACAATGAAAGCACTTCAGGGGAAAGATTTGCAAGGTGTGAAGGATACATTCAAATTTTCTGACGGAGAACTCTTTCGGTGGATAATACTTCTAAAACTTTTGGGTATACTTTTTTGAATAAATAAGTAGCAATCATAGAACAGAATTTATGCTTTTTATCTGATACAGGATGGCATGGGGCCTTCTAGCCACCACTCCATAGACCACCAGGGTAGTGACAGCTCTGGGTGGGGGTGATCTACATTTGTCCTGCCTGCAGTGTAGCTTCTCTACTCTACTGTTTTTGAACAAATGCCCATGCCATCTTGTGTGCTGTTTCTCTTTCTCCAAGAAGCAGAGCTTTGAAGACCCCATTGAGTTAGTAACTACTGGTGGTTTTATTGTACATGGGACATGTAGTATGAATTATACTGGAGAAGTAGTAAGTGGTCATCTCATTCGTGGACTTCCTCTTTGGCGTTCGCACTGGAGGCAATGAATAATGTATGTTCTTTACCTGTGACAGTGATACTAGTAGTCATCCTGATTTATGATTTTAAAAATATACTATCTTTGAATCACATTCATTAGAGCGTAGTCTTGGAGGTGGTTTTTCCCTAATGATGACAAATTCATGCTGATCCAAGCACTCCTCTGGAGTCCTTTTGTGTGCCCAAGAACTTTTCATTCATAAGACAATTGGCTGGTTCAGACCCGTCTCTGCAGCAGTGAGAGAAGTAAACTAGGACATCTGAGTGCTGTGTGAGAGTTTTCAAACTCACACTGAGGGACCCCAGATATTGTTTATTTTGCTTTTTGATTGATGAATATGTTAGGAAAAAAGTGTCAAGCTTTACAAGAGAAGTATAAAATTAAATTACATTTAGTTTTGCTTTTAACTGATTACCCTATTGAAAAGAATACAACTATAAAAAATTGAAAATGGCCCAGAAAATTTCAAACATATGTCTTTGGATTCTGACTTCTTTCTGAACCCCCGATCAGCTCCAGTTGGATGGGCTTCAGGCATCTCGAACTCAGCATGTCCGAAAGCAAATTCCTTGTCTTCTTTCTCAGACCCCTACCTGTGCTCATTGTCTTGGTCTCTAAGGTACTTCCCATCTGGAGTCATCCTGGTCTCCCTCCTGTCCCCCTCCAAGTGAGCCATCTCTTCCTATCAACTCTCTTTGTCAAATGACTGCTTGCTCCACACTCCCTTACAGAGCCTCTGCCTAAATTCAAGCCTTTGTAATTTCTCTGCAGCAAACCCTGCTTGGATGTGCTTCCTCTGGCCTACAATGTAGAGCTCACAATCTGAGTTAGCATACATGGTCCTTGATCCATTCTCACCCAGCATTAGCCCCGTCCCTACCAGCTACTTTCACACAAAGTGCTCTCATATCTCCATGCCAGCCTTTGAACGGGCCACCCCTGCCTTCTCTGCCAAGCAAGCATTGATTAAGTATTGAGACCTGGCAGAAATGTTGCCTTATTAGTGGGCTGTTTCCTGATTCCACCCACCTACTTAGTTACTGTCTTCTCTGTGTCCCCAAAGCTGTCATCCATACCTCTCTTGCACAGGAGACTTATCTGCTTGCCTTTCTTTCTCTTTAGAGACTGTGATTTCATCAAGGGCAGGACCATGTCTTAATCATATATTTCTAGCAATCAATCAAGTGCCTGCTACCTGGTAGGACCCCAGATATTTGCTGAATGAATGAATGAATTGAACTTACACCCTGGGATATGGTAATAACATGTTCTAAGTGATTGACACACTTAGCCTCAGACAGAATATCTTCAATAGCACACGGCTTGAGTAAAGATTAAGGGATCTATTTTTTCCCTTAAACCTTGTGCAATATTAGGCCAATGGGTCTTTCTTCTAAGTGTTTTCCCTTCTGTATTCCTCTATGTGCATCCCCCCATTTATGAGCATATGTAATTTTCTCTTTAGCAGACCTTTTTTATTAAAAGCCTACCCTTTTTCATGGCAGAATCTTGATGATTACCAGCCAAATACTCAGTCTCAACCTTTATTGTCCCTTCTCGTCAGGCTTGGTGTCAGGACAAGGTTTGCTAAGTAAGGAGATTTGGAGTTGGGTTCTCCTGAGGTGGAAAACAGTAAATATGAAACCCCCTTGTGAAAATTACCCATAGATTGGGAAGTAGTTGCTCATCAGCATAGAAGATATTCACAATGTTGTAAGTGAATGGAATTATGCTCCATCATACACTCATTTATTTTGTGTGTTGATTTGTAAAATTGTGACACCATGTGTTGTTTTTGAGTATTATTCTGTTACTCTTTGACATTCTTTGGACACCAAAAGATTTAGATGAACTTCTATGTCCTTTTTTTATAATAGAGCCTTGGGAATCACTTTCAAAAGATTTATTTTGATAGGGTATTAGCATCCATGAGAGGCTACTTTTAACTGTGTCTTCCTAACTAAATATTTAGAAGTTCAGGTTTAATCATATGACGAATTCAGAGCTTTAATTCCCTTAATCCCATGCTTACTGGATCAATAACTGTTTAAGCAAGGTCGATTCTACAGTTGGTTGGCCCCAGCCCTAACACCCACTAGTACTAAGAGCCCATCACTTTCCCCACAAGGTGTTTCTTCACAAGCCCTCAACATTGACCATTCCAACAGTGCCCACCATGCCTGGAAGCAACAGAAGTGCTAAACAAAGTCAAGGTTGTAAGAGTTAGAACTTCCACTGGTTTGGGAGCCAGAGGGAGGAGAGCCTTATGGAAGTGACAATGGTCTGTGATCATGATGAGCTATGGAGGGCACCGCGTGGTGCTGAAGTAAGGCCTGCATGCCAGCGCTGCTGGTTGGGTGAGCCTTGGTCGGTTGAAGTGGAGGCGGTGGCTCCTGGTCCCTGCCCGGGGCTGGAGGACTGGCTGAAGTCGGTGCAACAGGGGGAGAAAAAGGAGCCAAGGAGGGAAAATGGCCCCTGAGATTGAGGGCAGATATGACGCAACTATCCATTGCCCCATCTTGGAACTTGGACACAGTAATGTCTTCAGAGGGCTGCAACTGAGTCCTTGAGACAGAGACCAAAAGAGAAAAAGATTTATGTTTGGCTCTTCCTCATTCAGCCACTCCACCTTGGCTTCACTTCTAAGCCCCCAACCCAGGCATTACTTTATCTATAAATCTATCTCTGTATGCCAGCACCTGTGTCTATATATCTATAGATCTAGGTATATAGATACACCAAATCCCACATTTAAGCAAGAGCTAAAGAATGCTTGGAAGTAGATGCTCATGACCGTTTCCCAGTCATACTTAGAATTTGTTTTAACCTAAAGTTATGGAGACAGACTTGAAGGGAGACATCCCCAACCTTGCTAAAATGTAAGTACAAAAAGGCACAAATTGGATGGATATTGATGATGTTGTTTCTATTGTAACATCATCCATAGACTCCTAGTGTCTTTGCTTTGCTTCCCTATAGTGATCACAACATAAATTACTTGTCTTGTTTGACTTCCTTGTTCACCAAAGTTGAGCAGATTGTGGCCGTTTTCAACGCTTCTACCAGACAAAAAGCTTGGGACCATTTCTCGAAAGCCCAGCGCAAGAACATAGACATTTGGCGAAAGCATTCTGAGGTTGGTGATTTTATTATTACTTTTTAACCACCATCACACAGCTGGATTGGCAGAGAACAGTGTGGCTGCAGCCATTGTGGTTTTTGTTGCAGTGGGCAGTCCTCCTGCCATTGTCCTTTCTCATTGTCAGCTCCAAATTCAGCTCAGACTTGTTCCTCGTCCAGAAAAGCAGCTGACTTAACACGTAAAGAATAGAGTGTTTTCTTCCCCTGCAAAGGGAGAAAAGAATCCTTCCCATCCACAGTAAAGAGCTCAGAAATAAACCAAGGCACTTTGCTGAATAAATTATTTTGAAGAACAGTGTAACTTAAAATAGAAAACTAGCTTTTAAATACAGATTTTTTTTTTCTCAGTGTTCTCCGTGATGATGATGGTTGTCCTTTGGGCTAGAAATGGCAAGGGTGCCTTTCCATCTATGCCTCCTCATCATAAGCAATGTCTCATCTCCCTGCGCTAGCTGTTAGGTTCTGTTGCACCTCTCCCCAGAGCAAACGTTGTGAGGGAGGTCCAGGCTAGCTGAGTCCACCCTTCAGCATCAGTGCATGTGTGAAGTGTGAGTATCTAGCCCGCAAAAAAGGAGTCCAGACTTGACCTTCCTTGCCACCTGGAACACCCAAAATATGCCATTAGTCATTGGTCATCCAGCTGTTATTTTTAACTCCACAGTGTAGTGTACGCTTTGAACCTGTAATTTAAAAGTAAGTATACTGTCTTTGTTTGCTTCTTTTTTATTTTTTATGAGAGAATGTTTTTCATTTGGATGCCTCTCCATCACTAGCATGTTAATATTACAGTTCTCTAAATGATATTCCCCTCTTTCAAAATCTCAAACTTATGGAAGGTAAGGTTTATTTATTTAATGACTTTGGCTCACACTTGTAAAATAAGTGTTTTATACAGAGTTTGAGGAACCACAAAGTGCTGTGATATCAATCACTTGGGTAGCATTTTAAGTGCCCATTAACTAATGCTAAATTACAGTTGAATACCAATAGCACTAGATGTAACATCCACATGAATACCAAATGAATTCTTTATTATCACTGTTATTATGGTGAATACTGAATGACTTCACAATAATGTGACACTTAAAATGCTAGTGCAATTTATTGTTAAGAAAGGCATTCTTTATTTTGTTCACTAATGCCTAAGGGGGTTGGTGAATGATACAGTTCTGGTTTTCTGTCCAGGATTATGAGTCAAGGGAGGTGGGAGGATCTCTCTTTAATTTTTCAGGGACCAGAAAAACAAAGAGTGCTTACCCAATGTTCTCTTTGACACTGAATTGAGACCCTGGTCAAGTTAATTTTCAAGAGAAGAAAAGAGTCCTTCATTTATGATGCAATATATATAAATTGAGGGCTATGAGAATACAAACTAGAATCCATGGACTACTGATCATTTGGGAATGATCAGTCTATGAATTGTTTATTTATTTTTTCTTCACATAAAAATGAAACATGGTTAAAAAGAATATTAAGAGAAAGGCAGATGGCATGATGCTGAATAAACCGGGGCATCGAAAGGCTGCCATTAGAACGTGAGTGTCAGGAAATGTCAGATATTGATGTGAGTCACGCTTCCTGCCAAGTCCTCCTCAACTTCCCGCCTTCCCTCAGCCCTGCCTGCCCTGTGCCCGGCACTGCTCTATGGGAGCCTGCTCACTCTGCCTGGCACTGGGGGGTAGAAAGCGATGCTCCAGAGGGACAGATGGAGTGCAGTTGTCAAAGGTGCTCCTGCGGAGGGTCTTTGTGCCTTCCTGCCCCTTCCCCGCCTCTTTTGATATATGTTAGGAAATAGAAGTCTAAATTACCTTTCATTTTCTCTCCTACGTGCCGCTTAATTGATTAAATACCGGTTGGTAATTTAACATTGTGGATGATTTCTCAGTTGCATATAAGCTTGATAATTGGCTTGAGTTTTTTCCACATACCCATGTACAGCATCTGTTAATTATCCGCAACACCTCTACAGATTTATTAGAGTGCACTAGTGATTTACTGCTAAACCAGAGGCACCCTGTGGAAACACCCTCACCTTTTCTTCCCCCCTCAATTATTTTTTTCGTTTTCACCACCTTTCCCGCAAGAACATCTACCGTATGATAATTTGTCATTGCTCGTAGGGACTAAACAACGGGCACTTGCAGCCTCATTTATTCTTTTTCCCTGATTTTTACTTGTTTCAAGTATTTTCAAGCCACCTCTTTGAGAACTGTCAGTAGAAAAATTAAATGTCCACAACCTAAAAATTCCTCCACTAATCACGCGTGACACCTGCTTCCAATGCCTAATGGTGTTATTTAAGACAGAATTGGCACCTCTTCCTTCTGGGTGGCATGATCAAATAAGGAGGCATCATCGGGGCTGCCCTGTGATTGGTTCCTCTGTCCCCACCCCAGGCCCGGCCTCTCTGCCTTCCCCCTTCCCTGTCCTCTGCAGTGGGGATTCCCAGGGTGCAGAGTTGACCGTTCAAATACGGTTAGCAATAAATAATTTGCTTTCCATCACGATGCCGTTAAAATCTGTGAGCTAAAGAGAGACGAGAATTGAGAGAACCTATAACGTGGAGTGGATAGATGCACATCCATCAAATGAGCACTGGAACTATGTTTAAAGTCGTGCCACTAATAAATTAGGTGTAATGATTTCGTTTTATTGTTACTCATCGGTTTATCGATTACAAAATGAAATTATTTTAACTATTTGATTTTTATTTAGAAACTTTAATTTAAAGAAGGAAAAAAGAATAATGGAGCCTTTTCCCTGTTTTAAGTCTTTTTGAAGAGAGTACATGTAAGGGAACAGAATAAATAAGGATTCACAAATATGTAACATACAGCTTGTTACAAAATGATAATATAATGATTTAATGTAAATGATTACAATGTTGTGATTTTAGGCACAGTAAATAGTAAAAAATTTATTGTGACATTCTTTGCTTTTTACAATGAGTTTTCATATACACTATTGCATTTAAACCTCCTTGTATTATTATTATTCCCCCTTTATGGGTGAATAAGCAAAGGCTCAAAGAACTTGATTGTAGTCACTCCCTTCGTAAATGGAGAAAGTAAGATATGATTCTAAGATCTATGGCTTAGCCGGGCGCGGTAGCTCACGCCTGTAATCCTAGCACTCTGGAAGGCCGGGGCAGAAGGATTCGAGACCAGCCTGAGCAAGAGCGAGACCCTGTCTCTACCATAAATAGAAAGAAATTAGCCAAACAACTAAAAATAGAAAAAAAAATTAGCCGGGCATGGTGACGCATGCCTATAGTCGCAGCTACCTGGGAGGCTGAGGCAGGAGGATCGATTGAGCCCAGGAGTTGGAGGTTGCTGTGAGCTTGGCTAACGCCATGGCAATCTAGCCCAGACAACATATTTATACTCTGTATAAAAAAAAAAAAAAAAAAAAAAGTAAGATCTATGGCTCTAAAAGTGATGCTGAAGCAACTATTACAACAAAAACAATAACCCTTACAAAATAATGTGAAATACAAAAAGGGAAAGCATCTGCTTTTATTTTGTGCCCTGACATCTTTTTAATTAAGTTTTGAATATCTGAGTGGGTGTGTATGTGTGTGTGTGTTCGGGGGATCACACACAGGCACATATACACATGCAGGGGCACTATGTTTATGTGAAAAATAATAGTGGTCAACATTATCAACACAGCAAACCAAGGGTCTTGCATGATGATATCTACGGTACATATGTTAACTCATTTCATCCTCAAAACCATTATTACAATATTCCAGTGAGCAAATTGAGGTTAAGAGAGATGAAAAAATGTTACACCGTGGGTCAGTGGTAGACCAGGCCTTTTTAATTCTATTGTTCATGTTCTCACTAATAAGATAAAAGTCCCTCCTATGTGCCAGCCATGTAACAGGTATTTCTAAGTAGTTATTGCAAAGAGCCCTGCTAGGTGATGTTATTATCCACCCCCCCCTTTTTTTTACACAAATGAAGAAATTGAGACTCAAGAGAGATTAAATAATTTGCTGAAGATCCCGTGGTTCATCCTTGGTGAGCAGGGATATATCACAAGTCTGACCTGGGTCTTTTCTCTGCCCCATACTCTTCAGAACTTCATTTATATTAGGTGGGGCTGTGCTTGGGAGGGAAAAGCTTTGGATCCTAAATGTTGATATGTCAGTCATTACATACCCCAAGCCCATCGGGAAAAGGCAGGTGTGTCTGTGACTCTGACATTGTGTATCCTGTACTTTCAGGAGCTCCGGAATGCTCAAAGTGAGCAGCTCATGGGCATCCGCCGCGAAGAAGAAATGGAAATGTCTGATGATGAGAATTGTGACAGCCCCACTAAGAAAATGAGAGTCGATGAATCAGGTAATGCTGTTAACTGCCACAGCCCTACGAGGTATAATGATCTTCCAAATCTCAGATGGGGAATAAGTATTGGGAAATGGCCATATAACTCACTTTTATTTGAATTATACTAAACTTCATCTGTGAGTGACTCTGCTTTTTATTAATAGAACTTTAAACTCCTTGGGAACATAGCAATTTAAATTGTTCCAGTTGTTTCTCCATACATAGATCTGGGAGCATAATACTTTTTTTTCGGAGATATTTGCTTGTTTCCATAAAAATCCCTTTCCGGGGTATGGCAGACACAGTTGACACTGAAATATAGATAAAATTTGGTTTCAGTCAGTGCACTTCTTACCTGGGAATTGTTTAATCCCCAAAAAAGCTTTCTAGCTTCTGAGCCAACATGCTGGAGAATTAGACTTCTTTTCCAATAAATTTTAGTTCACCAAGCCTATAATCAAAACAGTGCTCCCATTTGGTTCCAAGCTAGTGGCGACACTCCTTGAGTTGTAAATAGGAGAGAAGTTTAGAGAGAACCTTGTTTGTTGTGCTCTGTCTAATGTGAGAGGCTGATTTAAAACTCTCCCCTTGAATTATATGTAAATCCACTGGTATCATAAAAGCAGGCAAGGGAAATGCTCATTCAAAACCCGAGACACCAAGGGAGACTGCTTGTCTGAGTGGAAGGGTGTTATCAAAGGCCCTGGGAAGAACCACCATTGCCAGCATTGCCAAAAAAGAAAACTAGGGAGATGGCATAGATTTGATCTGTCTCTTCCTGTGTACCAGAGAATAAAACACACCCCTGTCTTAGGCTTTTTACCAGAAAGATTACAGGTAACCAGAAATGGAGGGCCTTTGCTAATCTATTAGTAGAAGCCGAAATGAGGATTCAGAAAGGATCAGGTCATCGAGACTGCACAGTGGTCAGGATGTTCTGCTTCTCCAGGCCTTTGAAAGAGGATGCCAGGGGTGCAAGTGCTGATCACAGGAAGATGCTCCTGCATCCAGGCATCTACAGAAGGGGCTTTAATTTCCTGAAAGCAGTGGTTCTAAAAAGTATGGTCCCTAGCCCAATAACATTAGCATCATCTAGGAACTTATTAGAAATGTAAATTATCAGACCCCACCCAAGACCTCTACTGAATCAAAAACTTCTGGGGGGGGGGTCGGGGGGAGAGAGAGATCTGGCAATCTGTGATTTGCCTGCAGGAAATTCTGATGCATGCTAAAGTTTGAGAACCACTATCTAGAAAATTTCCCTTTTATCCTCAAATTCCATTCACTGAAATCTTTTAGAACACTAGCATACAAGTAGGTACCATGCCACTATTTTCTGAAGCCGTATTTCCTTTGAAAAATATGCCTAGCATTTATGTATATATGTCCAGTATATATCTCCCACATAGCTCCTATCAGATTTCTCAGGACTGCTTTATTATCGAGTTTGGATTTGTTTATTTGAGGAGACCACCTTCCTTACAGCATTTCTATTGTACAAACCTGCATATATCAAAAGAAAGGAGTTTTAGTGTGATTTGATTAAACTCAATGAAATATTCAGATATAGAAATAAAACTTTTTTCTCCAAAAAGCTTTCATCACTTTTGAAGTTTCTAGATGAGGTGCAAGTTAACATGAAACTTGGATTCTTAACATCCTTACAAGGTAGGTGTAGAAGAAAAGAATTGAGTCGATCAGAAATTCTCATATGAACTTGTGGCTTTCTTTTTTTTTTTTTTTTGGTGACATTTCTTTTTAAACAACCTGTCAGTTTCCCAAGAAATATGTCTAATTTCATAGTCTGCTTAGGATAGGACCAGAATAATAATGACTGTGAACGGTATGCTCACTGAGGAGGTCCCGCAAACCAGGGCAGCAAGTGTATACATACAGCACTGGCGCCTGACCCTGCTGGAGACCTCACCCCTCGGCCTCCAGAGGTTTTCCCTGGAGATTGGACCAGGAAGCCCTCTTCCCAGACCTCTCATGGTTTGTTGTCCAGGTGCATCTGATGAGAAAATGAAGTGGAACCTAAACTTTTAAATACTTTTGCCAGGGTTTTAACTTACTTGGTCAGCAGAATTAATGAGCAAGATACAGTACATGTTGTATACCAGGTACTAAGGAAAGAGATGAAGGAACTGAGGTTCAAATGCCAGGCCCCCGAGGAGTTCAAAGTCTCTTTTGTACTTTTCAAAATGAGATGGACCAGAGAACACGGCATGTGGTTTCTGAAGAAAGCGCAGGACTGATTAAAGGGAAAGGAAAGCAACTAACCTTTTTTGTTCCATCACGCCCTGAAGATCCTGCCACAGGGCAGGCAGTGGTTTTTCTTTCAGCCCTGTGTATTTGGGGACACGGCCTGACAGCAAGAATTCCCATCTGGTCTTTTGACCAAACCGACCAAACCGCAGACAAATTCCTGCTAACCGCTGCCTAAAGCAAGGGAGGCTGGAGGCCCACAGCCTAAGGGAAACACCTTACACCGGTATCTCCTTAGTAACACATCACTCATTTTTAGGTACAAATTTGCATCTGCCGGTCACCTACATAGGAGCAGTCCTCTCAAAATGTAGCGCTCTAGTTCACTGACAGGGGAATTGCCAAATGCTGCAGTAGAATTGAAGTGCTCTTTAAGGAATCCCTTGCCTATTTTTTCTCTGCTAAAACAGTGGGATTTAGCTCCAGACCTCCTGGATAGTAGCTGACCCAAGAATTCCTTTGGGGAGCCAACTGCCTTGCCAGGAGGATGTGATCCCCCAGTACCAGCCTTGCTTGTCATTTCTCTACTAGGACAAAAACTAATCTGCATGGGTTTTATTTCTTGGGGTAGATGGAGAGAATCAACTTGGTTTGCTTTGTAGAAAAGGCACAATTTATTGTATACAGATTTTGTATGATACCTTGGGTTTACTTTTTTAAAAATAAATACTTTGCTCCATCTCTGTTCTTTTGGTTGTGAAGAATATTTCATTGTACTTTTGCTTTTTGCTGCATATAATAATTTCCAACACGTCTTAGGCTAGAGTTCTCCAGTACTGCTATAACTACGACATAATTCTGGGTGAACCGTTTGCTCTTCCTCATCAGTTGCATCTTAAAGGGGAAACGAAGTTTGCTGGAGCAAAACTAAGATGCTGATAAAAATGGAAATGAATTTTGTTAATAAATTTGAAAACTGTGACAGATTTATCAAAGCGTTCATTCAAGAAGATTGACATCCTGTTCCAAAGCCTGTGAAGATAATTTTTGATATGAATTCACATTTATTGTTGCTTAGTCTGCCTCCTACTGGAATCAAGCCAAACTTTTAAATCCAGATCTATTCTTCTTTCTCTCTCCCTCTCCCTGGCTCTCTCTCCCTCCCTCACTCCAGGTTGACTATAGGGGTGGGGCAGGTGTTCATAAGGAATAAATAGAAGAAAGGAAAGAGGAAGTCTGTCCTAAATTGTAATGCCTCAGGCAGCAAAACCCAATCAGTTTTAGTATTATGAGAGTTAGATGAGTCAATGCATATACGGCCTTCCTGACTTGACTTACAGTGTTGAGCGTATGATAAATACTCAGTAAATGTTAGCTCTACTTATTATCTTAGTCACCCTCTAATACCTGGCCCCGGGCTTTTCTCCAGTAAGTGCTCAATAAAAGGTGTTGACTTCAGTTGAACATTCCCCTTCTTCTGGTCTCAGTGTTTTTGATGTCTTTGTCCCATAAGTTGTTAGGAATGGCAACGCTGAGAATATTTGGTCTAATGAAATTTAAATGGCAAGTGTTAAGAAGCTTGTTCAAACAAGGATAATTCATTTCCTCACAATTTTTAGAATTTTATACATTGAAAATTCAGTGCCACACGCTGAATAGGCCATGGCCCAGAGAACTGTAACCAGCATGACTCTAACTGTCACAAACATTCGTGGAGCAATTTCTTATGTTCAAGGCACTGTGGACTCAGGGGACATAGAAAGGGTCAGTTATAGGGCACCCTGTCCTGGAGGGTGTGAGACTCCTTTTGAAGAGAATAAACATTTTAAGTTAATAAAAGTCTAATACCTAATGTCAAGTATGTCCTAAAGCCAGTAAATTAAATTTAGTATAAACCAAAATGAACATCACTACCTAGTACAGATACCTCTTACAATATGTGATGAGTGTACCCGAATGCAAATTTTAGATGAGTGAAACTAAAAAGTCCCTTGTTTAATAGACAACCATACAATTCCATAATACACAAGCAAATGTTTTTGGATTTTAATTATACCTCATTTAAACTCTGAGCTCTTTATAGGAGCAAACACTCTTTTAATTACAGAGCGTTTTCTGGGTTGTCAGTTTTCCATGGAAATTCACCGCAACATAGGTACAGATTTTTTTTTTTTTAATTTCACTAAGAAGTCAAGAATTTTTCAAATCAGCCACTAAATCAAATTAAGGACTCATAATTAAGCTCAGTTGGCACTAGCACTATTCCGTCTGTCTGAATAGTTTCATATGTAACTGGACTCATTAGGTTAATAATAATAATAATAAGGTTTTATCCAGCTACAGCTATCCCCTTGATTTCTTTGAATACCAGGACTACCTTTGCTTTTCTAATTTAGTTTTTTTCTTGCATGGTATTGCTTCTGAACAATCCTAAAGGATAAACAACAGGGAAATTATTATCAGGCACAAGCTTAAGAAGAGGCTCATCTTTCCGCAGCACCAGCCTGGGCACAGAAGAAGGAGAGAGTTATTAAATGCCAGACTTGGGTCTTGCAGCAACTGAAGGGCACCCTTGTCATGGGCAGCTGGCAGAAGTGTCCTTTTGGGAAGCACTGAATGTGATCTAAAGCAGTCTTACTCTGGAGTGGCTCAGAACTTGGCAGACAGACAAGAGCATTCAGACACCAAAAGTGAGATGGCTTAGTTTGAGGCCACATGCCAGGATCTGAGCTCCCAGCACAAGCAGACCTGAAAGGCAGAAACATCCATGTTGAGTGGAAGCATGGAAGGATAAGCTGTTTTCACATGTAATGATCAGCCTGGGGCGTTATCTCCTGAAAAAGAAACAGAGCAGCAGTGTGTGTCCATCAGTGACCACCAAATTCAAGACACAACATCATCCGAACATCTTCTAGGAACACAAGGCCCAAACAAGGACATGTGATTAATCAAACCTAATATGGCTTACAGATGATGAAAGAAATCTTGCAAGGTAGGCTATGTAGCCTGCTTCTTTCTTGAACTGTTGAAACAGAGCTACATTTGCAAGGAGCCAAGGCTTTTCTGTTTTTTTCCTTTGTTTTTTAAAATCTTGCTAATCTTGCCAAAGGAATTCAAATAAATGTTTCTTTTGGGTCGATTTTTCATTTCCCTAATTTCATGTGCAGTTACAATTCCTTTTCCATAATAGACATGCTGCTGAAAAGTGTAGAAATTTTTTTTTTCTTGTAAATTGCTTTACCTTTTAAATACAAGGAGACAGAAGCTATTTAAATTGACCTTGTAGCAGAGGATTCTCTTTTCATGGGAACATTCCTTGTGCCCAACCAGACTGTGTTTATCTGTTTCGTAAATTCACATTTCAAGTCTAAACTGTCTTTAAGCTTAGCCGCCTTATAATCCTATTTTCATGGAATACCTAACAATGCCGTGATTCTTGACATCTCTCTCATATATGCACAAAGTTTCCATAATCGTGTATTTCGTGTAAAATCAATCTGTGTTGCTGAAATTGCATTGTGTCTAGGAGACCAAATATTTTCCCCAATACTCTTAGCTACTCAACTGTGCCGCACCTCCATAAAACCCAGCTGAGTCCTAGCTGAGGTTCTTAAACAATCCACACCTGTTTGATACTAGCTCGGAACTGGGGGCTTCCCCCACACGGTTTCCTGTGTGACAGCCCAGCACATTTTCCCAGTTGCATTTGTGGAGCAAAGTTGGGCTTTATTAGCCCTGGCTTCTTGCCTAGTGCCATGAGCCCCTTGAGCCTGGCAGAGGGCTTGGGGGCTGATGAGCAGTTGGCAGGCCAGGGAGAAAAATGAGGAAGTTAACAACCAATTTTCAGAAAGGGAGAGCTGCAGAGGCCTGGACCTGGGAAAGGTTGAGAAGACTGGCCAGTGAGCAGCACTCGGTCACAGCTCTGCCACCTGGGTGCAGCCTGAAGTGCCCTGATGCTTCTTGACTGCCAGGAGCATCATTATCTAGATTACAGCTGATTATGCTTTCTGGGCATTTCATTCTGGTAAGGTCTGATGCAGGATCATTACATAGGAGAGTAGATTTAATCCTGTTTCCTTAGCAGGCTTTAAGGACACTGAGGGAATATTTATGTAATAAGATGCAAAGTTGCTATGGAAAATACTATAGCAACCTAACATCCTCCCAGAGCCAAGCAGCCACTTGTAACAGCAATCTAAATTTACATTTATTTTAGTGTCATTTTATCGACACTCTTAGTATCTCATTCTGACAGGATGTTAAAATATGTTTTCAGCTTGCGTTTGAGCAAAATTAACACAGTGTTGTGGAATTTAAGTGTGGTTTGCACAACTTCTAGAAAAAATCAGAATATTTTTTGAGGAAGTTTAGATGACAGAATCTGGGTAAGTTTGTAAGCTTTTCTTTTTTTCTATCCTAAACATAGGAAAGAATTCTTTAGTAGAATGTATTCCTGATTGTCCCTTTTATTAAAAATGGTTTGTAAGCAATACGTAGGAATTTCTGATTATGTAAAAGTGATCATCCTTTTCACCACTGACAGATTTGGTTAGGTGCTTGCCTACGATTCTAGTAGCTGCTTGTACAAAACACTTTTAGTAGATCACCCCATTGCCCTCTGGTAGCATAACACATTTTAAAAATAAAGCCTGTTTTTGATATAAAAATAATACCTGCTCATGTTTTAATACTAAATGATTAAGAATAATGAAGAAAGAAGAAAAATTTGTGTTATAACATTGCAAAAGAATGTTTAGGCTTGCAATTTTTTTTTTTCTTTTGCACAGCTTAACTATATTAAGTATTTTTTCTATGTATTTTTTTAAAACTCAGTAACAATAATTCTAATGATTTTGGTTTCAGGTATGCCTCTTTGTACAAAAAGTAAATTTTTTTAAAAAAAAAGCTTCCCCTTTTATATATTAATTAAATAGAAAATATAGAGCAAATAGGTGTGTATCCTTTCTGGATCATGGGCTCTTTCCCATTGAAGCTACAATCTTTGAGGTGGTCAGAGTAGATACCTGAGGTTATTAAAAGCCTGGCAACTGTTATCAGACCTTCCAAAAGCATCTTTTAGTTCCCTTAAATATGAGTATGGCAGAGAAGCTATAGATATGTAGGCCAGTTGGTTGTGGAAAAATAGTATGTATTGATTTTCTTCTATACCTCTCCATCTAAAATCTTGAAGTGTGACTATAACACTGTTAAAGTGGGACATTGGCCAAAAGAATCAATACCAGACCATATTAAAACATAGGGTGTTACCAACCTCTTAGCACCGTGATGTACTGTTTATGAACATCATTGTCCTAATTCTCCTCTGCTTTTATCCTGCATTGTTCATCAAAACACAGTTGGTGACATAAAGCTATTATACCTTAACCACTAACACTGCTGCCCATAAACTTCATTAATCAAAGGCCTAAAGATGCTACGTCTATGTGTGAATACCGAAAGTGAAGACAAGAAGATGTCTTGTAGAATTCTAGTTAGCCATGCTTAGTTAAGGGCCATGTAACTAATGAAAGAAGTAATTACTTTCTTCCCTTTCTTGGAAATTCCACTTGCTATTGTATGATACTTATCTCCTACTTATAAGCTCTGGAATTTAAAGTTTATAGGAATATAAAAATTGTTATTGTAGTATGCTTTCCCATATTTAAATGGCTTCAGGACCTTCTTTTTTTTCTTGATTGAATGCCCTTGAGATCAGAGAAAGAGAGAAGTGCTCAGCAACTCCTCCCCCTATTTCCAGGACTCAATGTGGGAAGCCTTCTGGAAAGTGGCTAGAGAAGAGAAATTTTGTTTTAGACTCTCACCACTAGCAGAGAAATAGGGAGAGACATTTCTGGAGCAAAGTAGCATGACAGAGTCTATTAACTGCAGTGCTCCAGGCAGGGTGTTGCAGGTTCTTTAATGAGCCCACCCTAACTTCCAGAGCTGCTATGCCCCACGGGCCCTTGCTTTCTACTTGGGGCATGCTGGGTCATTGCAGCTTGAAGAAGATGCCTAAATTTTAAATTCTCAGAATTACTTTAGAAACATATAAATATTTAATATTAGGGTATTGGTTAATTACTGGTATATCCATGAGCAGCCTTGAAAAAAATCGTGTTTTAGATCATGCAATGGGATGAGAGAAGGTTCTCAGTCTATTGCTAAGTGATAAAAACAGTTACCGATCAACATGAAAGATAATTCCAGTTGTGTGTGTGTGTTACATTCACAATTTATATGTTAGGGGAAAATCTGTAAGGATATAGGTCAAAATACTCAGTGATACTTAAATGTGATTTTTGCTTTCCTTTTTGTGAATTTCAAAAATGTCCACAATATATACATATGTTATTTTAATAATTAGAACTACAGTAAATATTAATCTATGAATTATCTAGGAGAACCTGTGGTAAAGTTCATGTCTGTTGGGGAATACCACCTGGCCATTTCCAATCACTCTGGAAAGTCAACAGTAGTGACCAATTGTAACCAGTATCAGAAACTGATAGTTTATTGAATTGGTTTCTCTTGCTTTAAATTGGAGACTTTCCACATTTAACTCACCTTTTCAGACCACATCATCTTACAATTTCCTATTCTAAGAGCTAATTATATTTGTATAACTACTAAATAATGGATCTAAGAAATAATTCAAGTTCTAGGCCAGACAGAAATATCAAGTTCTTCCCTACAGAGAGATTAGCGATGATGAATCATTTTAGATATAGAAGAGATCTTAGAAATATTATAAAATTTTTTTTTACCAGTATGAAAATGCAATCCCATGTTGAGAACTTACTTTGTTCACCCAAGATTTTAAGTGGAACGTCTAGAACTCAATACAAGCTTCTTCTTTCCAGGTTAATGACCCTTTTATGGCATCACTGAATTTGGGGAAAAGACTCCAGAATCTCTCTCAGATGCCTTAAGTGGCATCATACGAATCAGTAACCAAATAAAATCAGCCAGGGATTTTGACTGCCTGCTGTGTGCATGGTGCCATAATGCCATTTCGAGGCAAAGGTAGACTGGAGATGTTTATTACCTTAAAATGTTAATCCAGACAAAGCCGACTGGGGCTTATGCTTAGTCTTCCCATCATTTTCTGTATTTTCCACTAAGTAGAAAGGGATTTGCCTCAATATTAGGCAATGCACCCAGCAAACCGTATTTTAAGCCCATTCCTACAGAAATGCCAGCTTTAAAAAAATATTCAGTAAATTGGCTCAATCCCTTTTCTGGTTGAGTGATATTTATCTCCTCAAATCAGAATTTGCTCTATGGCTTTAGACAAGAAAAAGAAGAAAAGAACTGCTTTGAAGAGGTGAAGCGTGTTGGGAATGTGCAGTGCCATGGCGTGTGCTTCCTTAGGTAAAGCACACACACTGTCACAACCTGTGTTTTCCATTTCCGAACTCTCCAAAAACAGAAAGAGAAAAATAATTTCCTTAAAACACAGGCACACCCTTGATGGTTGATCTGAAATGATCTGAGCTGTAATATCAGCCCTTTGATTTCCCCTCTCACTCCATGTTTCCCTTGCACCCTCAGGGCCTGGGAGAGCCCACCTGAAAATCACCAGTTTACTGACTCACCATCTAATTGCAAGATTTATTGAAGTGCCTCTCCCCGATTCCCTGATCCCGAGGCTTTTCTTTATGGGTTGTACCTCTCAATATATCTTAAAAATAAAAGTCTGAGGGAGAGTGTGTACAATAATACCAATGTGATTGAGATTCACAGACGCAGGGAAGTTTTGATCTGTAAGAGATCTTGGAAGTAATATACCTTCTCCCTTCTCCCAAAGTTCTAAATTAATGAGAAAAATAAATTTTGGTGCCCCCAACAATAATCGGTTGAGTTGCTGAATAAATCCTGCAGTTTTATGTTGAATATTTGTGATTTTTTGTGATTACAAGTTTTCAGGCACAACTTAATCTACAACATATATTTGGCAAGTCTATTGGAGGTAAAATGAGAGATTTCATTTGGCTTTTAGTGATTTACCAATCAACTGTTTGGATGAACTTCATCTGCAGTACTAGAATTTTCTAGCGTAGTGTATACACTCGAGTTTCCTAAAGCCATCCATTTCACTATCCTTAGCTCTCTGCCTCAACAAATTGTCTTACATAATGTCATAATACAAAGCAGTGATAGAATTGAAACAACAACTGTTCAGTGAATTCTCACAATGTGGATGGTACCATATCCTTTGTTTTGCAGCTCCAGATTAAGGGGAAAAAATGATGGAGGCTTATAAGACTAACTGAGACTCCGTCTTTGATCTGAGAGTGCTGCGTATCTACTCTGAAAAATCCTAGTATCACAGCATCAGTTCTCCTTTTCCTGACAGGAATAGCCGTCAGGTCCCTACAGTCTCTGCTCTCTGTGCTTTCAGACGTCACAGCCCAAAGCCGGCAGATGAACCCTAACATTAAGAATTGTGAGAGCTGACAGCATCTGAGAAGTTGTGTGAACTTGTTCATCTGAACTCTATCTTAGCCCTAGAGAAGGTTTTCCATTTGTTTAAGCAAATAAGGGTGGAAACATGCTGGGATGGGAGGACCCTTCATCCCAGATGCTCCTTAAGGCTCAGCCCGGGATCTTTTCCTCCCCGAAGGCCCAGCCCATGGTGTTGTACATAGTAGGTGGACAAGATTTTGTTAAATGAATGGATAAGAAATTAAAACTAGGAAGATCTAATTTTTAATTTGTTGGGGGATATTTTTGGGGTTTTTTTTTTTTTTGAACCAAAAAATAAACCTATTATCTATTTAATCCTCACAGTACTGTCCACATTTTTTGGGTAAGGACCCTGAGGTCTCATGGAGGTTTAGTTACTTGCCGAAGTCTCACGGCTGGTCTCTGGCTTCAAAGCCCCTTCTCTTTCTCTAGTCCCACGTGCTTCCCTCCTGTATAATCCATGTCTGCTTGACTCTCTGAGGTGGACAGGAGCAGGGTAGGATGCAGAGCAGTATGTCTGGTCTTCCCCTCAGGACGACTGCTCCTCAGAAATATCCAATAGTCCCCAAACTACAACCCGTGTCTGGTCCTCCCTCTCCTTGGTAAAATCTTGCTTGCATAATTATGTATCAGAGACTCTCTGCGTTACTCTTTAGGGCAGGAAGAATGAGATGTTCTTTCAGGTCATTAAAACACGGGGGGACTATGGCAAGGTGAAGGATGGAGCTAAGAGGAAGAAGAGTAAAGAAATGAGTCAGGTAACATTTGAAACTTCTTTCTGAAATTTTTGCAGATGAAAAATATATCTTGAATTTTTTTTTAAGTAATTGAAAGTTAGTTTCTTGGACTTTGAAATAAAAATTTTAATTTAAATTGCACTCTTTTGCCCCTTCTGTATAACATTGAGGCTCCTGAGGAATATTATAATAGATGCCAGATCATCAGTGCCGTGTTAACAAAGCACTTTATATAAAACTATACATAGCACCTTCTCTCTCATGTTCAATAAAAAGCTAGTAACGAGTGAGCTGCCTTCTCAGAGGAATTCTTTTGACCTTTCAGAAACAAAATATTTTATGCTAATTCTTGCTTAATTGGAAGGCAGTCATTTTTTAAAAAATCATTGAATATGGCTTTGAAGTCCGCTCCATTCCTGACCTTTTTAATCCAATCAAGGTCACCTCATAAACGTGCCCAAACAGCTCTATTTCTCAATTAGAAAAAGAGGTAGAGCTGTTTAAAAGCATTTAGTGTTTAATTAATAGTGCTTAACTGATGCTTTAGCACTTGCAGACACTTTTTTGAGGAGTCACTGGTAAGAATAAAGCATTGCTACCTGAGAAATTATACTCATCAGAAACACAAAACAAATCATGTTAATGAACGAAGCAAAAACTGTTTTTTTGTGGGGATGTGAGAAAGGCTATCATGCTCCATATACAGAGGGTTTTAATGTCTGAACAACTCTCCCAGGGAAAAATTGCTGTAATTTAGCCATCCAGACAGTTTATAGAATACATGCACTTTCCCTGCCCAGGGACTCAGAGAAGATGAATGCTGAGTTTGTCAAACCAGGATTTCATAGCACTCAAACTCCAGGGATGAAAAGAAGTAATGAGAAGATGTGTCCAGTTGAAGAATGTGGACTGGAGCCGTCTGAATAGAAGAAATATCGAGATTTCTGAAAATACATCTTTGGTTTCCTTCCATGTTTCCTTCTCACTTTCTGGGCCCGACTGAGGACTGCCAAGCTCACCCTGATGCTCTCTTTTGGACAGAGGGTCATGGGGCGGTCAGAGCACTAGAGTGGTTCTGAGAAAGGAGCCAACAAGAGTGAGGACTGGTGTCACTGTCAGAGACAGTTTGGAGTCACTGAATAGAGGGAAGAAATAACTGAGTCATGTGAGGCCAGAGGCCTCCTGAAGTATCTTGCTTTTGTTTCTGGCGTGACTTGGCAAATGATGTCCCTTCTCCAAGCCTCGGCTTTCTCAGCAGTGACATAAGGCTCATCCTAAGAGAGTTTCCTTGATGAGGCTGTGAGAAATAACCAATTAAGGGATTCCGTGGCATTTTGCAAATACCAGGTACTGCGGCAACGTGGAGAATCGAAGGCGTAAGTGAGCGGTTCACGCTCCTGTCTGCACTTGAGCATCGCCTGGGGAGCTGCATGCAAATGCCAGTGCCTTGGGGTGAAAGCCCAGGCATCTATGTCATTAAAACACTCTCCGAGCCACTCTGACGCGCAATGGGTTGCAAACCACTGGCATGTAACATGAAGATGGATGGCTGTCCGTCATAGGTGGGAAAGAAGAAACAAAACAGGTGAGGTAGGGTAATAAAATGTGAGATTGAGAACAAAATTAAAATGGAGTAAAAGATAAAAATATGTAATGGACACGAAGTGGCTGACATAGGAAACAGTGAAGGACCAAAGAAAGGAGAAATGGGAGGAGGGACTTTAAGGGGAGCCTGGGAGATCCAGAATTCCCCGCGTCAGGTCTGTGCCAGGTGCATTCGGAGTATCCCTGCCTTTCTCTGTCTCCAAGAGAATAGCCAAGGACTGTTTTCTCATCCATTACTGGTCAGGGAGGGACACAGGCATGCCTGGGCATTTGCCAAGGAGAAAAGCCTCGGAGAATCTAGCTGCTGGTCTGGGGAGCGCGCGAGCGGGAAGGGCCTCCTCTCCTACAGTAAAGAGGCCGTCCCCAGGGCCCCTGGCCAAGGGTGGTTGGTTCTAGAGGCTCAGCCTGGTCGTTTGTGGGTGCAGGCCACAAACCTGCCATAGCAGAAACTTTTTCTGGATATATGGCTGCAGAGAAAAGTAATACACACTATCTAGCTGATCAGAACAATGTGTTTGGAGACACCGCCTGTGGGATTTATGAACACATTCAGTCACAGTGTCATCACGGGAGAGGAAGTAGTAGCATTCGGCAAGGAGCAGGCAGAAGGCAGAGCGGCCTAGAAGGCCGTGTCGATGGTGAAAGCTGGAGAGGAGAAGTTTCTTGCACTAACAGAGAAACTGTTGGAAAAGGCTGAAAGAAAGCAAGTGCCAAAAAAGAATCAAAAAAGTACAAGACTGGAAGGAAGTTATGCAAAATCATTAGGAAATGGGAATCTGGCCCCTAAAGGCTAGGGAAGTGGTTCTAAAACGTTGGCATGTGTTAGAATCACTCTAGACACTATTGAAATGCACATCCCCGGACCCCATTCCAGCAGCTCAGATTCAGAGGGTCTGGGATGGGTCCAAGATTGCTCATGTAGGAGACACCAAGGTGGTACAGATACCCCAAGATCCTGGCCAGGTGTTCATACCAGGTCATCCTACTGTGGTTTTACATTTAGACAGAATGGAGATTTTTGTCCCAATACTAGTCATAAGTAAGTGTTCAACAAATCAATTTCAGTGTTGGTGACAAGGACAGTGGAGACAAGAAGGCTTACAGATAGCCCCAGCATAGTCGCTGCCCAAGCATGAAAACAAAGTCTTGGTTCCCACTTAGTGGTCTGGATAGTTAGGGTCTAGCTGTGGTGCAAGTAACTGAAAGAAGAAAACAGTTTTCTATTCAACTCAGTTTTGTTATCACGAGTATGTGGTGTTATAAAACAAAAGCTTTGTGAAAAAATTGCCGTTCTTTGCAAAGGGCAATGCCTAGAATTGAGAAGATACTTTAGGTTTAGGCTGGTCTTCATTTCACATTTCATGGTGTGGATGTGTTTTATGTGGCAGAAACACCAGTTTGTGTGTGTGTGTGTGTGTGTGTGTGTGTGTAGGGGTAGGGCAGGAGACGGAAAATATCACTTCCTGAGGGGAAATTTTCTTGAAGAAAATTAGAAGTGACCATTTGTTAAAAGGGAAGGAAATGTGGTAGCTGGGAGGAGAAAACCACTGCTTTTACATTGCAGGCTGGTGAGGAAATACGGGGAGTGATTTTTAGGGGGAAGGATTGTTGTTTAAAGCTTGTTTCCTTGGACAAGACCAGTTCCTCCTTTGGGTGAAGTCACACAAAGCACAGCCACAGAGCTGCACTATGGGACACCATGGTGGTGGTGGGGGCTGTCACTGTCCCTGAAAGCCAGTGTCATTTTATGATCCATCCTGGTCTAGACCTAAGTCTGACTTCCCTAAGAAACAATCATTACAGCCTTCAGAGGATTAAAGAAAAAAGGCTAGGTGCAGTGGCTCATGCACTGATTGTAATCCCAACAAATCTGGAGGCTGAGGGGGTAGGATTTTTTGAGGCTAGGAGTCTGAGACCAGCCTGGGCAATGTAGTGAGGCCCCATCTCTAAAAAATATTAGAAAAATTAGCCAGGCATGGTGGTTTGATCCTATAGTCCCAGCTACTCGGGAGGCTGAGGCAGGAGGATCATTTGAGCCCGGGAGTTTAAGGTTGCAGTGAGCTATGATGACACCATGCACTCCAGCCTGGGTAACAGAGCAAGACCCTGTGTCTAAAAAAATTTTTTAAAAAGGTAGTCCTTTATCTTGGAAATCAAAATAGGAATTGAAAATTAAAAAGAAAACTGAAATCTAATCAAAAGAAAGGGAAGAGTAGGGGGGAAATGCCCCCTCCTGAGCAGCCTCTCGCCTGGTTATAGGTGCTGGGAAAGAAGCCATCTTGCGTTCCTCTCCCTTCACTGGTCTTTCCCGACAGGCTTGGCACCTCCTCCTGGAGATTGCTGGTCCTTTGGTAAAGCAGTTTCCGCCGTGTGAGGATCCCACTCTGCTTCCCTTCAACTCCTCAGAGTGTGAGCTCAACTTGGAGGCCCAGCCCAACTCTCCCTTGAAGAAAGAGCGCTCCCCCACTTCTCATCTTCCAGCCGGAGGCCCTCTCCTCCTCCCCCTTACTACCACTGCACATTGTGGGGAGAGCCCTGCCTAGAGCCCTCCTCATCCTTCTCATCAGCTTCCACCAGGTTCCGCATCTGCAGTTGTCCCCGCGGCTGGGCCCCGAGCTGCTGAGGTCAGACCCAGCTGGGGCTGCGAGCCCTGCCCCTGCACCCGGGCCTAGAGCCAGCGCTCAGCTCCTGCCTGCAGCGTTCACTTCTGATGTGTTTCCCTGCGGACTCTAAAAGCATGCTCGCCCGACAGAGCATCCTTCAGGAGCCTTTGAAATGACAGACTTATCCTGCTATTGGAAGAAGTGAGCATGCCTCTTTCCTTTGCTTATTTTCCTCTGAGGAGAATGGGGAGCGCTGGGGGGAGGTGTCAGAGGATAATAATGTAAATGGCAGAGTGATACGGCATGATGTGAATTCTCCGTAGCATTTGGCCGTGGCCCGGCAGCATCTCCCAGCCCCGCCGCTGGCGCAGCCTGCTTCCTTGTGAAGAGCTGTGTGGAGGGAGGAAGAGAGGATATTTTTCCTGAGTCACCTGCTGCCAGTGGTGCCTCCAGACTCACTTTTAAGCCATTATAATAACAGGATCTAGTTTACCTGCACTCTCCAAATTACCCTTATTCCACTGGCCTCACACAAAGATGGAAATAGACACTGCATTGTGCTTCTGTTTAGCTCTCTCTGATAATAGCTAATGTGCAGACTATAATACACACTGCACATATGAAATGTTATGTCAATGCTAAATTGTAATAATAATAATCCTGCAAAAATGTAGCAGAAGGAATTTCCATGAGCAATTTGAGGAAGATTGCTGCTTCAGTGGCGATACAGGTGTTACTGAAAAACAGATCAATTGTACTTCGTTGGTACCATATGAGGCCGTCTAGTGGGAGATCGGCTGTTCAGCACACATCGTCCCAGGAAGCCTTCCAGCTCTGTGCCTGGCCACAGGGAGGCGGCGATGGCGGCAGCATTCATTGAGAAGGAAGCCATCGACAATGAAGGACCCAGAGCCTTCATTTGGTCTTCTGAGAGTGGTGGTCGTTGGCTGTCATCAGTCCATTCAGAACAGACCCAGGGGACAGAGCTCTGCGGGAGGTCAGAGAAATAGGAAGAGGAGTTTCTGCTACCTTTATTCTAGCTGAGACACATACACTTACAAAAGCAAAACATTGGTGAGTTCTAGCGTTGGTTCTTCAGGAGTCCTGAGGTCAGCACGGGTCTTAACCATGACTCTCTTAATGAAGCATTTTAACAACTGAGGCTCCTGAGCTCAGGGCTTGGTGGGTATCGGTGTGGCTGTTTCAGAGGAGAGAGACGCAGGGCAGAAAGAGGGATCCCTGAGTGGTTTGAGTCAGGCCTCGAGACTGCCGGCGGGTGAGTTTAACTTCCACGTGGACCATCCCCAAATTTGTCCCGTGGAAAGTATATGCATGTGTATTTTACAACAGGACTGTGCTCTCGGCTTTCATAGCAGAGCCTCTCGCCAGCACAGCACCACTCAAATGGAGCCAGAAATGGAATTTTTTACCTCTGCTAGGAGCAAACGAGCCACTACAGTAGTCTCTCGGGCTCTACTCCTTTCTCAGGCTGCAGCGCTTCTGTAAAGCTAGGCCGCCCTGATGGCCTTATGTGGAGGAGGATAGTTCTGAGCCACAGCCTGCACCTCCAACCAGCTGTGCAACCTCCCTCTCTCAGAAACTCAATCCCATCACCTATAAAACAGAAATGATAATCGCATTTACTGTATCACATTTTTATGAGGGTCAAAGGGTATTGTGCAAACAGTAATAATAGCAGTAGTACTAGCTGGGTACTATGCTAAACATATTGTTTCGGTCACTGCTACTGTTATATAAGGAAAACAGAGTGCTGACTGTGCTTATGGCCCAAATCTTCCTCTGACTCCATCAGGAGGTGCTCAGGGCACTGGGGCAGGGCAGAACTCATGGGGCTTGGGCACAGGGATGAGACAGGACTGCCTTACAGGTACAAAATGTGGAGCTGGGGGCCACACAAAAGATCAAGGAATAAAACAGAATGACAAGCCAAGCATGTGGTTCCTTCAGAAGTACTCATCCAAACAAGATAACCACAGCCCAATTCGGGAACCAGGGCATAGAAGGAGCAGGGATCTGAGCAGTGGTTCTCAAAGCATAGTCTCGGCACCACCTGGGGACGGGAGGAATGCCAATTCTCAGGCTTCCTTCGGACATGCCTAACTGGAAACTCTCAGTGTAGGGCCCAGAAATACACGTTTTAATATGCCCACCAGGAGGTTCTAATGCGGGCCAGTGTTTGGAAAACGCTGAGTTAGAGTAACACCAGCTGCTGTATAAGTAAGTCCCTAATTTTCAGTGGCCTAACCAAAAAAAGAAAGTGTTTATTTCTTGGGCACAGGATAGTCCAAGGCAGATAGGTATTCTGAGTCTCTGGGCACCTTTCCTCCATGTGGTGATTCAGAGACCCAAGCCCCACCCAGCAGCAGAAAGAGAAGGAGACACTGCAGAGGCACACATCACTGTCCCTCATGGCCTGACGTCTCTGCCATAGAATGGCCACTAAACACTTCAGGGACCCCACGAGAAGACTCAGAATGCAGGGAGCACAGTTAGAACCTGGACAGAGTCCTTGTCATTGGGCCATAATTACTGCTCCCTTTCATAGGAGCCCAGAAGGCAGGGTCATGGCAGAGCAAGGTGCATGGAAGGCACACAGAAATTGGGGTGCTATCTATCAGGCCTCGAGCCTGTCCCCATCCTCCTGTGTCCTGGACCGCTCAGTACGACTGCCTACCTGGGTAGCAGCCAATGAAATCCTTGAAAAAGACTTTCTTTGCATATGGGAAAGAACAATACACTTCAGCAGTGTCCTTCCAGCATTCCAGGAGGACATCTGGCAAAGTGGAGGGGGAGTGTTAAACACAGAGCTCCCCAAAGACACAGAGACTAACAGTTCTGGAGAAATCCAGATATTGTTAAAAACAATATATTAAAGTGTTTTATTATTTAGTTATTTCTTGCCTGAGCATGAAAAAGATATTAACAGACTGTCAGCTTACTGGGACATAACCCAAAATAACTTACATTTCTCATATATTGCTAATTATTTTTCTGAGGCTGGCTCAGGCTGGTAAGAGAGATTTCAAGGCTTTCACTAGATTATTTACTTAAAGAAGTTAAGCATGCCATTATCTGTTCCCATGGAAACACAGTAAGTAAGACAGGAGACAGAGGAGGAGGTCACTTTGACCATAATTAATATAAGGAATAATGGTTTATATAGAATCTAGTAAAGGATACAATGAGATGCCGTAATACCTTTAAAGCCTTTTCTTCAGCAGTGCAATTTAATCTTGGGATCAATTTTCATGCACTGGTGTCACTTTGGTTAGTTTTATAAGTCTAGTGCTAATTTTTGAAATATAACTTAATCTTGCTTAGCAAAATTTTTCTAATGTTGTTATTTCATTTTTGATCCAATCAGAAAATTCCAGTGTCCAGAACTGTTGTAAAGTAGTGAGTAACTATACATGGATGACTGTACTGGCCTTAACCTCCTTGCAAATGCTACAGCTCTTTGCCATGTTCCCCCAATAAATGGTTGATTGGTGAATTAATTATGACAATTCAGAGGCACCACTACATTCCACGGTGCCTTTAAAATGTACAAAAAATAAATTTAATTATCTTCAATGTAGTTTACATTTAAGGTGTCTAATTTTATTCTTTTTCTATTATTGGGAATTGGTAATTCACATGGGGTGTCTCTTAGTTAAATATCCCATTTATCGGCACCCAGTGCACTCCCTGGGGATTCTTGCCAAAAGATGCACGCTGTAGTTTATTTTTAATCCTTATGCTTATTTTAATAGTGGATTTGTTGTACAGTCTCTTACAGTAAATTTTATCATGAAAACTTGATGACATATTCTTCAAAACTCTTTAAATTTAGTACAGTATTCCAGAAAGCACTAAAGAAAACAGAAAAAAAGAGAGAGAAAAAATAAAGAGTTGACATTTCAAGTTTCTGAATTTTTAACATAGTGAGAAATTATTTTAGGTCAGAAATTATTAGGATTTTTTTGTGCTAGAGATTTTGTCCAAGAAACATAATGCAGCCTCTTGCAGGCAGCCTTGTCTAAGGAGCAGACTCTGGGCTGCTGCGTGACACTGAATAATGTTTGGAAATGGGTGGCCTGAAGTTAAGTGGAGTCAATGTACAATTTCCCACCCTTTAGAAGATAACCACTCACTGCCACATGAGTAACCAAAAATTTTTTGTAAATATCAAGCTTGAAATCATTTAATCAGAAATGTAAATCAGTCGTATGCCCCAATTATAAAAATGTTGATGAGATTGGCTATGGTATTGATTTTTTTTGGGGGGGTGGGGTTAGGGGGAATTGCAGCTGTTGGTTTTTATAATGTATAATGATATCATATTTCTATTCCAGGAATGCAAACAGCATTATATCCTGCTTGGCAGGCACAGTGGTCACTTGGCTTAGCCAAGAATAAGAACTCTCAGCAGTACCATTCCATAGGCTTATAAGACAGCCCCTAAAATAATAGATGGTACACTTTCCTATATGTATTTATGTTCAGACAATTTATTTAAATAATGCTGCTGGCACATGCTTTATAGATGCTTGCATTTTGCTACACAGATTTCAGCGTATCTTGCAGACTATGCAATTCATTTGGAAAATGTAATTTCCATCCCTGCATACTAATCGATTTCCTCACAAACACCTGCTATCAGTTATGATAATAAAAATGCCACTGTGAATTGAAAAAGGGCCAAATAGAGCTTCCTAAGGAAATGACTTAAGTGTCTTTGAATGCTACTAAATGTAGTAATGTGCTTGTGTAGTGCCAACACTTTTTTCATCATTTGCATTTTCTGTGATTTTGCCCTATTACAACATTCCTTTCGTAAATGATGCCTCATAACCATTTCCTTATGAATCGGTAAACTGAGTTGTCAGGAGGTGGTATCTCAGGGTGTGGACAAGATCTGAAGTTGGGCTGTACAATGTTAAAGGGCAATAGTTATGTTCCTGGGTGTACCCTGGATCATTTCTAACTTTATGAGTAAGTCTCTGAAAACTGTAAAATTGGCTGCCCCTCGGTTTTGCACACATATATACACCAAGTAAAATTTCCTTTATTCATTCTCTTCAGCCTCCAGTTCATTCCACGCACCACTGCCAAACTAATGTTCCTAATCAGCAATTTCATCGTGTCCCTTCGCTACCACAAGCGCCTTCCGTGGTTTTCAGTCCGCAGCTCCATTGAGCCTAAGCTTTCCCATCCTCTCTCCTCCCCTGACACGGATCACCTTTTTCTCAGCGCTTCCAGGCAGGTGCATGCCTTTTTGGTCTCTCTTTCCTGCCCCAAATATTCTATCTTCAATTCTCATCTCTGGGCTTTTGCTTATGTTCTGGCTCCTGACTGAGACATCCTGCCCCAGTTCTTCTGTTTTTCATCTTCCAAAGCCCTATTTCATTCCTCTAGTGTACGTTTTTCTTTCTTTTCTCCTGACTTTTGCAAGATGTACTCCTTTGTCGTATACCTTGATGCAAAGTTGCTCATTTATTTATTCGACCAACATTTACTGATTGCCAACTATATGCCAGGCATCATGCTGTTCTTCCTTTGAATGTATTATTAGTTTCTTTTTAAATGTGTCAGTTTCTAGTAGAGTTTAAGCTCCTTGAGAGAAAAGACATATTCTGTCTTCTCTTTCTGTGATCTAAGATGCCCAGACAGTCCTGGGCACAGGTAAGTGTGCAGTAAATGCTTATTGATTAATTGATCCCTAATGATTTGAGGGAGGAATTTTCTGGTTTCTTGCGTGTTCTGTTTTATTAGTACTTTAGAGTGTAATAGATATTGATTATTATTTTGCAAAGTGGAATTCCATAACACTCAGCTATAAAACTGTTATTAATATAATTTGACATTTGATATTTGAGGAGAGAACTCTCTGCAGTCTCAGAGCACCTCAGTAAAGCTCTGTCATCATTGCACTGTAATGTGCAAGTAGGACATTCAGGAGGCCGACCTTGCCCTGGCTCTGTGACACGAGGAACTAGGGGTGAGGGTGGGAATGAGCATGCTCTGCTCTGCAGTAGGCTCCACTCCACGCCCTTACATACTGCAAGTTGCATCGTTGACGAAGTTTCTTGTAACAAGCTTTTCAGATTTCCTTTCATTTTTCTCCTGCTCAAAAATGTGGAGAATGACTCTTCTGTGACAGGGGGAGAATGTATGGGACACTGGTGGGAGAGTAGCGGGGAGAATGTGAGACCGGAACAGTCTGGTCAAAACTAAACACACAGACTGATGGTGGCGCAATAATTGAGAGCAGAGATGCTGGAACCTGTGGCCTGGGCTTGAAGACTGTTTCTGCTGCTTACTTTGTGGGATTGGACGAGTTATACAACTTCTCTGCGCCTCAGTTTTCTCATATGTTATGATGGGGATAAGACCAGCACCCCGCATCACAGGCTCGATGGGGGAACTAAGTGAGTGAGTCTAGACGAAGCTCTTGGTCCAGCATTTTGTGAGCTCTCAGCAAACTATTATCGTTATTGGAGAGATCACTAAGCAGTAAGGTGGAAACTAGGGAAAGGCATTCACCATCCTAATTCTTTGTTTTGTACCATCCACTCTCAGTTTTAGCTATTTCTGAATCCGTGAGATGTGTGAGACCCTGAGTTAACTGTCTTGGTTTCTCAGTAAGATGGAGATGTGGATGGAGTCTGAACCTACACAGAGAATTTTAGGTTTCTGGGAGGAGTATTAGAGTAACCACTCAGCCTTGTAAGGGAAAAGAGTTTTAATCTGTTGGTGAAACAGATGGAACTAGGTTACCGTTCTGATAGGAGTTAGAGAAAACAGTTTGTGCAATTTGTGCATTTTGTCCCAGTAGCGGAGCAGGAAGGAATGGTGTGCATACAGATTCCTCTCTCCCCAGGGACGCTGCCGCGTGCCTCAACCTGTGGAGTAGCTGATTATTTTGAAAGAAGGCAGCTCTCAAAGGAGCTAAGCAATCCTGTAGAGAGGGGGAGGACAATGCTATGGTAGATATGATTGTTGTCAGGAATTCTGAATGTCAGCATCACTTAACAGCACAGAGGTCAGGAGACAGAATACGGAAGGCATTAATCCTGTGCCCATAAGGAACATTCAGACACAAGACAGGACACACAGAATAAATAAAAATTCTAAAAGAGGTGATATATACCAACTATAAAATAGAGAGCCCCAGCGTACGGCACTTTGGTTTTATTTCTGAGCTGGTAGGAACGTTAAGAGTTTGGGTGAGAGACTCCCTTTCCTACAGAAAGCCTCTCCAGTCCAAGCAGGGTGGCAACTCACTTGTACCCATTCTGTTTGTCCTTCAGCCCTGGCGGCTCAGGCCTACGCTCTGAAAGAGGAGAACGACAGCCTCCGCTGGCAGCTGGATGCCTACAGGAATGAGGTGGAGCTGCTGAAACAAGAAAAAGAACAGCTCTTCCGCACAGAGGAAAACCTCACCAAGGACCAGCAGCTGCAGTTCCTGCAGCAGACCATGCAAGGCATGCAGCAGGTACCTGGGCCAGGTTGTTTCTTGAGAGAAAGGGGTATGTGTGTTAAATGGAAGGGAAGTGGCAGCTGTTTGCTGGGAAGGATGAAGAAGAAACAACAATCAGAAAGCTAAGTGCACAGGAAAGGGAAGTGCTCATGGCCATTCATGGAAGGGCAGAGTCTGGAGAACAGCCAAGCCAATGGCATTTGTTGAAGAAATGCACCCTGGAGGCAGGAAATAAAGGAGGAGAATTTAGGAGATTGAAATGTCGTCTGTCTGTGAAATACAGCCTCATGGCAAACGGTTAGCAAGCCCTTGCCTATCGGCGACACGCGTCTTTTGCCATCTGAGGAGTTTCAAGTTTAAAGTGTGACAACTGGTTTTAGAAAGCAGCTTGTTTTGTTTGCTTTCAAGGTTAGCGTAAATGTAAACTGTGTTGTTTCCACTTCTCCCGGATGACACTTACGAGCTAGTCGGGTTCTGTGCACACACTACATGTTTAAGAAATGTTTGTTGATGGAATGGATGGAGCACCAGACTTTTGGGGGGTGGGTAGCTTTGGAAACAGGGCAACAGCTGTGCTTTCGTTGAAGAGTGCCAGACTTCGGTCTGGGCATACTGGACTTAAAGATGTGCATTTATGGCAATTGTTGGAAAGGAGATGAAAGCCATGGGCTTTGGAGTGGGGAAAGGGAACATGTAATGTTAGAAATAAGAGGTTTTGGGGAGAGGAAAATCTGAGCATTGACAGTGGAGGAATACACTCAGTAGAATCAAAGATTCATAACTGGATCTGTGTTTGAAAACATCAAGTGATACATGATATTCTTAAGGTGTTTGGGCCTTTGAGTATCTTACAGTAATGGAGCATAAGTTATCATCATCACACATGAGTATTCTTTAATTACCCCTCTGAATGTAGAAATTCAACCAATAGTTGCCCCCCAAAAAGTTTTTATTTAAACAAGGAAAATATAAGTAGGATGATGGAAGGTTAAAACATGCAGTGAGTAGCATATTTTTTAAAATTTCTCCGTCTTTATTGATTGGTCTCTAGGATCAGGAGCATGAACTGCCTACTAAAGCGTCTTAGTGATTAGAGTTAACTACCACAGAAACGTGAGCCTGACGGGGGAAAATGATTGGGAGAGAGGGATATAAAAAAAGAATCGTGGATTGGGATGTGAGCAAATTAATGACCAAGTCACAAAAATTATGTCTTAAACATCTCCTGCCATTTTAAAGCAATTTTTGAGTCTTGGCTTTGAGTCCTAACTGGTTGATGTTCACAGTGTGTGCTAGACTAATCAGTGAAATTCAGAGGTCAGAGCCAGCCAGGAAAATGTCATTACAGTCATTGCTCACGTCCCTGTACTTGGAAATCGATGTAACAGCTGCTGTGTGAGGCTCCTGGGTTGTCCATATGCCCCGACATTGGGTGTTTGTCGGCGCCCTTTGCCAGGATGAGAGTCTGTCAATTTCCCCAGAGGCCATGATGCCAGACCTAGCCTGAAAGCTCCTATGTCACACTTCAAGCAACTGGACTCCTTTTCCTCCAGAAAAGATTACCCCAATTGCTTTAAAAGTAGATAAAGCTGTTAAGGCTGTCAAAGATTCAAATCTGAAAGAAGTCAAAGGAGGCCGGGGTGAGCTGCTCGGCCAGGGAGATGCATGCCAGGGTCTCAGTGCAGGGTCACTACTGAGCTGTGTGCCTGACCACAGAGGAGCAGTGTTCCCTGTTGCCACCTAAGCCGCAAGCCTCTCCAAGGAGAGATTTCGTTGTTGGAGCTCCTCGTATATTTTCACAATCTCTTTGTCTATAGGAAATGTACTTTACCATAGTTAAAAATATAGTTAAAACAGAAATTTCTTGCCTTACAGTTCAGAAGACTGCAAGTCCAAGATCCAGGGTCCAAAAGCAGGGATGGTTCCCCCTGAGGGCAGTAAGGAAGGATCTGTTCTGTGCCTGTCTCCTAGCTTCTGGTGGTTTGCTGGCTATCTTTGGCCTTCTTTGGCTTGTAGACACATCACCCTGCTCTCGGCCTTCATCTTCACATGGCATTCTCCGTGTGTGTGTGTGTGTGTGTGTGTGTGTGTGTGTGTGTGTCTATATCCAGCTTTCTGTGTTTGATGAGACACAGTTCATATAGGATTAGAGGCCCACCCCACTCCAGTATGACCTCATCTTAACTAATGATATCTGCAAGGACTTATTTCCAAATAATGTCACATTCTGTGGGACTAGGTGCTAGGACTTCAACATTTGGATTTGAGTGGGGGACACAATTCAATCCATAACAGACACATAGGAGATAGTTACAATATATATATTGAATGAAGAAGTAAATGGCCAAAGGCCCAGAAGCAAGAACTAGCATGTAGCACGGTGCCTGTAGGGAGTTCTGGGCTATGTGCGATTCTTGGACCATAAGAGCAAGGCAGGGCATGGTGAGAACTGACTCCCAAGAGGTATGCGTGCACCTCCCTTATGCATGGGAAACACTCAATCCATGGTGGCTGGTATAATTTTAATTTTTCCTGTTTGTTAGGCAGATGCCTGCTATCTCTGTGTCAACATGTCCTTAATACAGTTTTAAAATATAGGTGCTTTTTTAAGACTCATATTTCTAACATGTTCTACCATGTGTGAATAAATCACTACAACTTGCTAATTTGAATCCCACCACAAAAAATTATCCTGATTTTAAAACCTGCTTCCAATCTGCCCACTCTGCACTGTATAAATTGGAAAATCATGGTCTCCATGGAAGGCAACAGAGAGAGGGTCAGCCTCCCATCTGTCGTCATTCCCACAGTCCATCTATGTTTGGGAAGTTATTTCTGTAACAAACAAAAGAAATAAAGGAGCTTAATGACCTTAGGACTAGCGGACAATTTTTAGAATTGCTCTCAAGTTTAGCCAAAAAGTTGCTAACCTTTCCTCTTTTAATCCCTTAAGGATATGTCCACTGACATCACACGATTTTTCACGTGTCCGTGAAGAAAACATTATGGACAGGGTTCCTAAAAATGAAAAATCCTTGGGTGGCTTTGGATGTTTCTCAGTTTACCCCTGCACTGCATGTGAGTCACAAGTTAATAATATTAAAGGCTTCATACAAAATAGCTTGTATCCATGGTAACACGGTAGCCTTTCCCTGATCATAAGCTGGCCGTGAAGTTAACCTGTCTCTGCCTCAGGGGTAGAGTGGTTTTTGACTTTCACTTAGGCATACAAGTAAAGAATTTTCATATTTTAAACTCTTATTTTCAGACCACACTGAATTTGTTTGTTAGGTTTATTGAGGTAAAATTTACATACAATAAAAGGCTCACAGTTCTATGAATTTGGAGAAATGCATACAATCATGTAACCACTATCACCTGATAAATCACTTCCATCACCCATTCCCTCATTCCCGCTGTAGTCAGCCCCACTCCCAGAAACTACTGATCTGTTGTCTAGCCTTGTAGTTTGGCCTTTTCAAGAGTGTCATATAAGGGGAATTGTGTAGTATGCAACCTGTTGAGTCTGGCTTGTCTTATTCAGCATAATGCATTTGAGATGCATCCGTGTTGCTGTGTGTATCAGTAGTTCATTCGTTTTTGTTCTGACTAGTGTTCCATTGTAAGCAAGAGTTATCATTTGTTTATCTAGTCACCGGTTAATGGACATTTAGGTAGTTTCCATTTTACAGGCTTTTTGTTTAGACATAATTTTTCATTTCACTTAAGTAAATACCTAAGACTAAGATTGGCAGGTCCAAAGCTAAGTGTTTTTAACTTTTTAAGAAACTGCCAAACTTTTTTCCAAAGTGTCTGTACCATTGTATATTCCTGCGTAATGCATCCTCATCAGTCAACGCTTGGCATGGTCAATTGGTTTTGTCTTTTTCACCCACTGTAGTAAGTGTAGAGTGGTATTGCATTATGGTCTTATTCACATCTAAATTTAATCATTATTTTTATTGTCATTCATGAGGATAGATCAATGTGTCCTATTTTAAAATAATCAATTTAAAAATCAGAATGCTTTTTGAAGCCTTGTGTAAATCATATGGATAGGACTAATAAATATTAAGATAACAACAGGATATAATTAAAAACTGCTGATTATAAAACTAATGATGATTATGTCAGAAGGCTATTTCATAAATACTTTAAGCCAATGCTTTTTTAATAGTTTTAGCAAATCTAGTCTGCAGACCAGCTGTCTTAGGCCAGTAAACCATTGGCCCACAAAGAACAGTGGCTCTTTAACACTCTTGGCTTGACGTTGGTAAGGCCCAGGGTTAGTCTGCTGTCTTGACAACTTTCAGCAAGGGAAGATCAGGAAAAAAAAATATGGGGAAAGGAAGATTATTATAATCAACACCATTTGGGAAATTAAGTAACAAGTATTTTTCTCTTTATACTCCAAGTAGAACATATGCGTGATTTTCTATATGGATATTACAAAATCTCACTAATTTAGACTCATTTTATGGAAGAAATATGATATCACTACTGTCCTAAAACATAAAATAATGCCAGTTAGTTTTGCCCAATGTTGGGCAAAAATCAGTCTATGGAATCTACGTTAAGTAATAAATGAATGTGTTTCGAAATTAAAATATCAGTGGGTGCACCTGACCCTTTGCATAAGTTCAGCATGTTCTCTGCAGTCTCATTTAAACTGTTCAGTTGCTTAGTAAGAACTTTTTTTAGAGATAGAGAAAAGCTTGTGCTCAATTCCAGCCCCCACAAACTCACATGTAATGAAGTCTTAAGTTATGTGTTGAAATCAAGATAATGATGGTAGCAGGAGTGGTAATGGGTGGTAATGGTGGTAGCTGTGGCAGTGAGGGTGACTATAGTAGTGACAGTGGCTGTGGTGGGGAAGGCAGTCATGTTGGTGATGGTAGCTTTGGTTGGGATGGTGGCTGTGGTAGGGATAGTGGTACTTTTGATGATGAGAAAGTTTTAGGGAAAGACAGATAAAATGAGCAGATTTAAGAATATTTTATTACACCTTGAAAACTGTGGAAATCCTCAAAAACACAGCAGACCCGATGCTCCCAGCCAACCTCAGAAGGTAGTGCTCCAGAGAACTGGGTGGCTGCCACCTGCAGGCAGGAATGCAGAACAGTGTGACAGTAATTTGCAACAGAAGTCTCTCCTTTTTCTTGATCATTTTTCACTTTTGCTTTCTGTTTTTAATTTCTAACCAAGATACCCACCAGTCTGATAATGGACCTGCTAGGTTGGTGCTGTGTCCATTATCTTTTCCCTAATAGTGTATGTTTTAACTTTGTCTTACATCCTTTCCATTGAAGTTTCTGCTCGATAATCATATTATTTTATTTTTTCAAAAGTTTATTTTGTTCTCTGATTAGTTTTGGGGGGCCTGTGAATACAGTATCTGCTTATGTTCTCTGTTTATTATCTTTTCATGCAATCTTATTTTATAGTTGCATCATCTTCACAAGTATTTATGAGAATAGTAACTAGAATATTCAAAATTCTTTTTGTTCCTCAATCATTTCTCTTTATTCTAGGATTAGTCGTTCAGTTTTGGTGTTTTAGTCTCTCTCTTCTATGTACAGTCTTCTTTAAAAGCAAGGTGGTGGTTGGTAGCCTGTGTATATTTAGGTGTAAAGGGCTTGGTTTACTTTTCGAGGAAGCTGTGTGGGTTTACACATTGCTGTGGCCAGGTCTCCTACAGGGCTGGGTCTTTCTCCCACGCAGTGGCCAACTGAGGGCTCATTGATTGGCAGCCTTTAAGGATAGGTGGGAATCCCTCAAATGCCAGAATCTGTCACATACTAGAAACTCTCTGGAACTCCCTTCCTGTTCTGTTTGCTTGTATAAATCTATTCATTGACAGACATTTTAATTGAGTCTCTGGTGGAAAGACACACAGACACCCACACACAGCCTCTGACATCTTGAACAGGAGCCTGTTTCAGGGGCTTTTAACTTTAACCCAGTCCTTGAATGAATTCTTGGTGCCTTGTGGCGCAGGGGGTGTGGATGGGAGGGTATTGCAGGTGACTCTGGCTGTCCACAAGCACGCAGGGAAAGGAAGCATACCGGGCGAACACGTTTCCTGAATGTCTAAGAGGAAGGAACAAGGGAACTTACAGTGGCATATTTTGGAGTCCAGAGAGCTGTCTCAGCATGAGGAGGCAAATGTGCAAACTAAAAGGGCTTTCGAAAGAGACAAAGGAAGACAAATAGTCAGAAAAAGGTGATTTGGAGAGGCTGAAATACGGAATAAAGAAAAATGGTAAACTTGTTCTCCACTCTATTTCTGTTTCCTTGTCCCAGAAGAGAGAAGGAGGCGGTCCTGGTGGTCTGGAGGAGGGCAGGCCTAACCTCCAGCGGCTGTGCAGAAAGTAGAGTCTGTTCCAGACGGAGGGGTGCGCAGGATATGCAGAAATGACGGCAGATGCAGTGGGAAGAACAAACAGTTCTTCCTCTATCATTGAAAACATTTTTTTAAAAGGAAAATGGCACAAGCACAGAACAAGAGAAAGGGAAAAAGAGAAATCCCTTTAAGAGAAGAAATGCAAGATTTTTGTAATGACAAATTATATTTTAAGAGCTTTTATGGAATAGAGACTAAGCATAGAATGTAAAAAACTAGAGATTGAAAGTCAGGAAATTAAGTTGCAATATATCAAAAGGATCTGCCTTCTAAGTAGAGTTCATGAGCCTCAAAAATGTTTAGTTAGAAGGAAGAAATAGCACATACATGCTGATCTGGTTGTTGCCTCATTCCGGAAAAAGCTTTTAGCAGTATTATCATTAAATCTTTAATATAGGAAAAGTTATACATCAGTACAGGAAATGATTCATTATCACTGGACAGGGCAAGAAAATCTCATTATTACAGTGTAGAGAAAAGGGCTTTCTTTTTGACTCTCAGGTACAAGTAGTAAAGTCTTCAGCATTAGGAAATTCTAAAAATACGTGTGTGTACAAGCAGGCAGTCACACACATATAAAAACCTGGAGTCTTTACAGCTATGGCTGCAGAGACATACCCATGTTTGTTTGATTCTATTTCAAATACCCAGATGAGGTTTCTTTCTTTCTGACTAGAAAACAATGCACAAGACATTTCCCACCTTCATCTTAAAAGCCACTGACATTTCACTAGAATCATAAAAATCATAAAACATGTACATCTTCCAGATGATGTGACTTTAAAAAGGTTCAGTGACTTAAACATTAAAGTTCACAAGAGCTGCCAAATTTGGGGTTCACCACGATCTTCCTTTCTTTTCATTTAACTACCCCAGATTTGAATTTCCTTTTGTGTCCATTCCTCAGCCAAGTATCTTAGGATGGTGCATTATACGAGCAGCCCACATGATGATGATCCGCATTTATAATTCCGTGGCACCTTTCACTAGCCTGCTCAAGGTCTTTTGTAGGGTTCCTGCTGGCAGTGCGTGCATTTCCTGACATTTGCAGATTGCATTCCTGGTGCATCTGAAGACAGCATGTATCCTCCACTTCAGTGGGAGACTCTTAAAGGGGTTGTTGGCTGCATGTGGAACCAGAAATAGAAACCAATTCTCCAATTCTTGGCCCAGGGCTTTACACTGCAAAGCCCTACCTGTTTGAAATGATTGCACCTGACATCTGTTAGGGGTTTGGGAGTTTTGGAAGCACTTTCCCATTTGATTCTAGATAAGATACAAAGACTAAAAGTGAAGATAATGGAGAGGAAACCTCCCTGAGGGTTTTTTTGGTTTTTTGGTTTTTTTTAGCAGTTTCAGGAGAGTATGTTGTTGTCCTCACTGGACACAGGTCATAAGGTGAAGAAGGAGATAAGCTGTGTCCATGCCACACTGGGCGTGAGTAAGAAAATGAAAACACTGAAATAGGAGAACATGACCCCAGCTTGGCTGCTTTCTGTGCACTCTGGGAAAGTCAGGCTGCCTGGGCCTCAAGTTCTTCACCTGGAAAATGGGTCCTGCCAGCCTCAGGAAGGCTTTGCTATAATAAAGTCCTGTGTCACACACATGTGATCATGTATGTGAGCACATTTTGAAAAGCTATTAAATAAATGCAAACTGTGATTGCCATATTCCAGGTGAAAATATGAACATCTGTAGAGGTTTGAAAGGAAACTCAGGATTCGCAGAGTAAGTCTGGACAAGTCCAGGTCTAAATGTCCTGACGCTGGTGTGACCTGTTTTGTTGCTCCTGTACCCCTTGCAACAGGAAGGTCCAGTCTCTCCAGGTAACTCCAGAAGCAGCTTCCCATCATTTCACTCAGTCCTCTCAGCAACGCAGGAGCTTGTGCCTATCCCAGTTGGTCAGGTAAGAAATTGAGACCCAGAGGTGTCGAGAGAGTGGCCCGGGGCACAGGTACATCGCGTAGTGTAAGAACCACAGCCTGGTCTGTCCAACCACAGCCCCACAGCTTTCTGAAGTATACTCTGAAAGTAGTGCTTCAGAACCACGCTAGTCACAGGAACAGAAGACCAGGAAGTTCTATCCTTCATGTGCTTGCAGATTACTAAAAATACGATTGGCAAAAATCCACTAGCAGTTTTCTGACTCTCTTTGTCATAGCCCCTAATTTGGTCTTTGCAGCAGCAGAGTAAGAGCTAGCAAAAGGCGAGTAACATACATGCAGCTTTTATGTATTAAATTTGAGTCGTGAAAATATATCACTTCTGGGAAGGGAAAGAGAAGCCCTAATAAAATTTAACTATGAGCTGCTTCATCTCATCATTAGTTATCCTGCTCTGCCATTAATTAATCTGATCATCAAATGCATCCTCATTAGTAATCATTCCTTCTCAAAATAATGAGGCTAGCAGATGAATCAATGTAGGAGCCAGGGGTAGAAATAATGGCATTGTCCTGCAGACCATTAAAATCATTTGACTTCTGCTGTTAGCTGCTTTCCTGACATCTGCAATGGGAAATCCTAAAGCTCCAATAGACCTGCAGCTATTCCCAGGAGAAACGAATTCCACCTTTCCCAACACTGTCTATGGCAATCGTGGGATGACCTTTAATAACCTTCCCTTTCCACACTTCTTTTGGAAATTGCCTCCTGATTTATAGGCCATATTATACTATGAGTACCAGATTTATAGTGAACTGGATCTTTTCTTAAATGTAGTACATCAAAACAGACTTTTCTTGCACACATACTGGCCCTCTACTCTGTTTGACCATTGTTGTCTTTCTGCCTCCAGTCACGGGCTTTAAAATGAATCCTTGTAGTCTGGCCTTGACTTCATTTCTTCACAGTCTGCCAATGCAAAGAAGCCGACTCATTTGCACCGAATCCCTGAACCCTGCCAGCACCATGGCTGCCTGTATATAGCAGGTGTCCTGCTCCCAGCCAAACTGATGTAATTATCCATCTCTCAGATCGGGCCACAGTTGGGGGGCATCGTGCTCCAGGGCTCTCTCCATGCAGCTGGTTAGAAGAGGCAACTTGAGGATTAGGAAGACCAGCCCATTTCCTTCTTATCAGAAATGAAGGCTATGAAAAGAATGCCGGGAGAAATTTGGTGGGGGCAAAGGAATATAACATTGAAACAAGAAGAAAGGAGAATTAGAGAAAAACAAATCCTCCTTATATATGAGAAAACTCAGAGGAAGAGAAACATAGGTGGAAGTTGCAGTTTTCCTGATTCTAGTTTTGTCATTTACATTTTTGTTTTAGGCCAGGCACAGCACTGTGGGAGGCCAAAGCAGGAGGATCACTTGAGGGCAGGAGCTCAAGACCAGCCTAAGCAACATAATGAGGCAACGACTCTAAAAAAATAGAAAAATTAGCCAGTCGTGGTGGCTAACACTCATAGTTCTAGCTACGTGGGAGGCTGATGCAGGAGAATTGCTTGAGCCCGGGAGTTTGAAGTTGCAGTGAGCTATGATGACACCACTGCGCAGTAGCCCTGGGCAAGAGAGCAAGACCTTGCCTCAAAAAGAAAAAAAAAATTTTTTTGTTTTATTTTTCCTTTTTACAAAAAGGATATATGCTCAATGCAGAAAACTTGGGAACATAAAAGAAACATATAAAAGGAAACAAAAATCATTCAGTGTCACTACCCAGATATAACTCTTGTTAATGTTTACATACAGGCTTTCAGTCTCTTTCCCTATGTACCTATAAACATGCAGTGTTAACCATTTTTAAATATTAGCCAATGGGATAGCCAAGCTCAGTTAAAGTTTCTGGAATTGTAACCAAAGTATAGAATTGGGAATTCAGTTCCAAGATGTTAGATGGTTAGTTAAAGACTGTTTTCTCCTCTGTTTAACAAAGCACCCTGAATAGTCATCAAGGGAAACTTAAAGTTAGTGCCCAATCTGGTCCTCACTTTATAGACCACCCATTTCACTCAACTGATCAGCAAAAACACCCTACATTGTGAAGTTCCTATCTGTATTCAACTTCCTCAATTTGGGAATTACCTCTCTGGTTTTTGTGCTTTTTGTTTCTTCTCTCTCTGTCTCTGTCTCTTCCTCCTCCTCTCTCTATATTTCTGTCTCCTCTCTTTCTCTTTTGCTTTCACACACACATACAGACACACAGAGGTGTGTCTACAAATCCCTAGGGATTTGTATTTCTTCTCTTCAGTGCTACTTACAATTAATTTCAGGATGTTTTTGTAATAGCCAACTGAAAAGTCCATAAAAGAACAATAAGCTACTCTTAAGCTTGATCTGAAAGATATATACAGACAATCATACTTTTAAAATATGCCTAGAACATTTATGAAAATTAATCCCATACCAGACCTTAAGACCAATCTCAACAAATTTCAAAAGAGTAATATCATATTTTCTGACCACAACAAAATTGTTAGAAATTAATGCCAAAAAAGATAACTAAAATAAATCCCATATATTTGGAAAGTTAAAAACATACATCTAAACCCACAGGTTCAAAAAGAAATCAGAATTGTCATTTTAAAATACTTAGAAATAATTGATAATTAAAATACAACATATCAAAACTTGTAAAATGCAGCTAAAACAGAGGAAAAATTAAAAACTTTAATTGTCTGTTTTATAAAAAAAGAAAATTAGAAACAATGAGGTAAGCATCAAACTTCTACTAAAAAAGAATAGCACAAAGTGTGAAAGCTAAATAAAGATAAGGATAAAAATTACTAACATAGCAAACAATAGAGAAGACCAACAAAGCCGAATGTTTATTTGGAAAGACTAATAAAATGAAAAATCTTTGGCAATATTGATCAAGGAAAAAAGAGAACTACCTAATAAACAATACTATAAATGAAAATGAGGTATAACTACAGATGTGACCGGGACTAAAGAGACCCCGAGAATATCAGGAATAGCTTTATGACAAGTTTTTTAATGTAGGTGATATAGACAAATTCCTATAGGAAAAAACACCATACCAAAATTGAATCAGGAAGAAACTAAAAGCCTGAATGATCCCTTTTAAAAAAATAATTGAATTAGGAGCTTAAAATTTTATATCAAAGCAACAGGCCCCAGATTACTTTATAGGCAAGTTCTACCAAACATTCAAGAAAAATCATATCAACCTTTTATGAACTCATCCAGAGAATACGAAATGAGGAAACGCTTCCCAACTAATTTATAAGGCTAGTGTACTTGATAACAAAACAGGACAAGAACACTATAAAAAAGGGGGAAATTATTGGCCAGTCTCATTTATGAACATAGATTTAGAATTCCTTTAAAAAGCAAATTTAACCTGATCTTTTATAAACTACCAAACTGGATTTATTCCAAGAATACAGAGTTGGTTCAACATTTGAAAAGTCTTATCAATGTAATATATCCCATTAATGGGTTAAACCAGAATAACAGAATTGTTTTTATGACTACAGAACATCCATTCATGATTTAAAACTAAAACAACCAAAGAATAATGAAGCTTTTAGCAATTTGGAATAGAAGAGAACATTCTTATCCACAGTGAACTCAGTGACAAAAACGTGATTTTTTTAACCCTCCCAAACTAATCCCAATATAATCCCTCTTAATCACCATATAATCAATTAAACTAAAATACAGTTGTATCACTTGCTTTGTTTCATGGTGTACATTTTCAAATTGTCATCAGCAAGCAATAAAAAAGCTGCACGAAGTCTGCTAGCAGACCCTAAAAGTGTGGTCTCCCTACCCTCTCCTTTTCAAAAGTCATCAACACTAACCTTAGTGTTATCCCTCCCATTTCTACAATGCAAACTTAAAGTAGCCGTATGTCATGGATGGTCATCTTTTCTTTGCCATCGTTGTTTGGAGCTGGACTTTCAGCTGACTTCAGCAAAACTTGTGACTGAAGTTTTCATTAAAAGGACATGGCTAGACGTCCCACATACAATGTTAAAATGCATGCAATTGCTGATCAAGAGTAGGGTTTTTGCTAAGGCCGGAGGAGTACTTCACAGGCAGGTTGATATTGGTAAGTGTGAAGTTCTGGCTCTAATTTCTCTTAATTTTTATAGCTTGGGAGTCCTTTTTGCCATTATGATTCATGGCTGTGCTGACACCATTTATTGTAAAGGGTCTGAGTAACTCAGCTCACTTCTTTAATGCTTCCTGTATTTAATGTTTCTGAAGCAGAGAAGATTGGCTTAAGATGATAATTTTCTGTTGCACTTTGAGATCTATGCAAGATGGTGGTGCTGTGTTGTATTTTACCAGACGGATCTCAGCCCCAGGTATTAAGAATATGTGACAAATTTCACAATGGCAGTATTTGTTGAAGTTTTGTGGTGGTGTTGCTGCTGCTGCTGTTATTGTTATTTTTCCTTAAAAACAGTCTGCATTTCAAAGACAGGGCAAGTCTGATAGAGTCGGAGGCTAAGTAGCTACCGTCATCACCTGCAGGGGTTAGAAGCTGCTTGGGGAAGCTGTTGTAGTCTGCTGCAGCCCTCACCTGTCCATCCCTGGAGTAGGGAACAGGTGAAACTGGGAGATCTCCAGGGATTCTAGTTACTCTGAGACTCCTAAAATGTGGGATTCCTAAAATGCGGGGTTCCAGAAGAGCCTAAATGTATTAAAATAACTTGGAAACTTTGGGGGAAGGCTCAGACTTCCTCTGTCTGTCACTTCCTTAGTGACAGATGAATGTGCTCATTTGTTTACAAACTCGTTCCAGGTTCAGAGTGCTGCATTCAGGGCTATTCTTTTCTTCTTACTCTGCCCCTAGATATCTGATTCTCCTAGTCATAAAAATGTAATGTTGACTTGTGTTAACAAAGGAAAATCGGGAATATTGTAATCATTTAATTAGCTTCACTGAAGTTTTATAATTATCAGGAGTTAAGTAATATAAGTGATAGAGACCTTCTAGATCCATAATAAGAAAAGTTTTCCATCCTTAGTCAAACATCTGTGGCTGATATAAAACCTTCAGCTGTATTTTCTGTCTTCATTTATCTGCAGAACATGCTAGATAGTTGCAACTTTCTCACCATTAAGATTCAACTACAAGCTCTCTAGACTCCAACACATGTTCTTAATTCCATAACCACTAAGGCAAAAGCTGCTTTCTTAACTCTGCAACCAAAGAGGCCAGTGATGGTGGTAGTATCTGTTTTTAATGCTGCTGGAACAAGTTAGGCTTTGCTCTCGGGTGACTAGACTGAATGAAAGCCCAGATCACTCCGTGAAAGACACCTCCAAAGATGGCCATAGAACTTCAGTCACAAGTCACTCATAGAAGGTTTTCAGGCTATAATCTCAGATCCTGACTGTGTTATAAACCCTGCAAAGAAACAACAAATCTCCGTTGGCCCTTGGGGCATGGTGCAAGACCCAGCTGTTCAATCAGGTTCTTGCTTAATTGAAGTAAATGAGCCAACCTGGCTGGAAAGCATGTTAATATTTTAAATTTCTGCATTAACAACAGTACATGTGCCTAGAGGTTGGGGTGATGACCACCTCATATAATTATAAAATAAAGTGATAAGAATAAATAAATCTTAGCAAATTGGATTATCATTTGCAGCGGAATTGCCAGCAAAGGCAATGGAGAGAACATCACTGATACGTGTTCCTACTTCAGCAAACATTTGACACCTTCTCTTGTGAATTGCATGAATGGTGTTAATTCAAGCTGGCTGGCCTGTGTTTTAAGAATTGGCCAAAGGAAAGTAACCAGCATGGCAAGGGAGGGGCTGGACAACAGACCTTTCTCTCTGAATATTAATCCCCAGCACTGCCCACTCATAAGCTCAAAGTCTCTTGACCTTGCCAGGTCTTAGTGTCTCCACTTTGGCAAAGAGGATAATGACAGCACTTTCATTTAACTCTGTCAGTACCTTTTGCCACTCAAGAAGCCTTGCATACTTAATGCACGTTCTTTAGTCTCACAGTGTCAAGTAAAACACAGGAAGCTGCAATGACCCTGCAGATTACACTATAAAAAAAATCATCTGAAGAGAAAATAGGATTTAGACCTTCTGAACCACTTTTGCGTCACTTTTTCTGTGTTGAGTATTCAAGAACTTAATTGGTATATTGCTTCGCAAATGATAAATAATTCCTCACAAGACAGTCGTGAGGAATTGGGGAAAAGAGGACACCAGAGCAGTTAAGTAGCTTGTTCAAGGATGCACAGCAGATCAAAAATGCAGCAACCATGCTAACCATGCTAAATGCTGACACGTATGTAGCTCATTTTTTGCCTTTTTGATGATCCTTGGCTACATTTCTTTTCAGAATAATGTTGCCTTATTGGGATATAGTATATCATGACTGGTAACTCCAGTGGATTATGTGAATGCCATGAAGTGTCTGTGTTTCACACAAGTCCCTCCCAGGGGCATATTCAAGTAAAGGAAATGGTCTCTAAGATCATGCCTGATAAAACCGTTCCCCTCGGCCCCGGCCCAGCAGGCCAAGGTCATCATCTCCTTCTCTCCCTCTCAAGCGCCAGCAGTTGTAATTTAATACTCAGAGAGGATCCTTTTTTAAACATTCCCCTCCTCTAAATGACAACATTATTTTTAGTGATAATCATGAAGTGAAATTAATAATAATAATGGCCAAGAAAGAAATACGGACTGAAAATTTTCTTACATTGAATTTTGTATATTATTTATACTAGTAAGAAAATACAATATTATAGTACAATGAAAGGAAAAAAATCACCAACTATGCAATAGTTTTCTTTAATCCATCTAACACTTTGAACTTTCCTCCTTTATTACGCTTAACATATTACTGTATATAAATAATTATCCAGAACATAAGTGAGTTTTAATAAAACTGAATGCAAAAGCCACAATTTAAGCAACTACTAATTGTGTCACCAATGAAACATTTTCTTGACTTGTCTTTTAGTTTTAAATCAAGCAATTAACAATCTATGAAGAAGAATACATTTCAATTTTTAAAATCTTAAAAATCAGTAAAAATATTTTATATATGAACTAAATTTACACTTCCAACCAAAAATATTAAAACTCATGATTGTCTGTTTTGCCGTTTTAAACTGTAAGCATAAAAATTCTTATAGGGTCCTGTGGCATGAATGGAAGTAACTAGTCTTTGCAAAACTGTGCTGTCATTGTTTATTTCAAATATGCTGTAGAAATGCAGAATATATGTAGTGCAACAGGGGTTGGAGACACTGTGTCCAAAGCAAGCTCAAATGATTTTGAATCAAAGCAAATGTGCCTTTGAGGGGATAGAGGAGGGAGAATTGAGAGTTGGGGCAGACTGTAAAACTGGAAATTTCCCAAATCAGTTTCCACATAAAATATGTTTGTCAAAGGACAAACAATGGAATGTGCAGATGTGAAGATTACATGCATACTACTAAATCTTAACAGTAATGGCAGCAATTATTTAGAGTTTAGATCAACAAAAGATTTTTATGAGGAAGGAGAATTTTATCACTAATTTTACTTAGAATTGCTAGTGCACGGTGACAGTAGATGGATGGACCTTATTTTTATTATTGTTTTTAAATTTTGTACAAATGGACTTGCTTAACTTCTGCACTGAGGCAGACAGCTCCTGGGCTCCACCACTTCCTGCAGACTTAGGCCCCCAGATCTGCATCTCAGTGGCTTCCTGTCTTTTCCTAACCTCTCTGTGGCTCTTGAGACCCTACAGAAATCACTCCTTCCTTTGAAAATTTTGCATGGCTCAAAGGATTCTTGGATGTTTTTGTTTTCTGTACAGCAGGGGAAATCCCACTGCATTAGAGGCCAGCCCTGGGGAATCTGGAAATATACCAGGTCTAAGTTCCTGTTCTCTGGGGTTCCTCTCACCCCTCCCCTCCCCTAGAGAACACATAGCCTGAGCCCTCCCTTCACCCACACCCTGGAAGACCTTGCTCAGAGGTATGCACACTGTGTACATCCTTCAATTCTGGCCTTTTCTCAGGAAATCTTCGTCGGATCATGCTGCCCTGGGTGGGGAAGTGTTGGGGGGAGGGTACTTCATGTCTCAGGCACCCCTGTGAGGACCCAGACCCTTGTACACACTTATTTTTGCTTTTGCATTAACCTCCCTAGTTGTCCCAGGCTCCCAGGGTACTGATAGGCATGACCCCAGGGTTCACAGTCTTGACCTGTCTAAGGGTGAGCCCAGGCAGGTGCCCACCTGGGCTGTTAGGCTCTGGCAGATATTAGGATCTTAACAGCAGGGTCAGGGAACAGGGCCATGCTCCAGGCGGCTCTCGGCTGTAAATGAAGCCTGATCCCATCACGAGCAAGAAATTGCCTTTCTGCCTAGCAATGAGAATGGCATTTAAAATTCAATATCAGAAAAGATATTGACGAGATTAAGGGCCTGGAGGAATTGATTTATGAGGAAAGACCCAAGGAATTAAATATGTATAGCCTGGTGTAATAGGATATTAGGCTCTGAACACAATTTCATTTCTGTGATCCAGCATACCTGTTATCAGTCATCTGAATGGTAGAGTTCTCTGGAAGAAATGTTTCTCCCCCCAGGGGTCACTGTGTCTGAGGCAGAGAGGGAGGCCCCAGGATTGATACAGTGGACCACAGGCCTGGTTACCCTTGTACCTGGGCATCAATTGAAGTGCAGTTTCATCCCCAGGTGGAAGCAGATGACATTTTAAACTAGGACAGATATTGAGTAGTCCTACTACTCAGTGTGACAAGAAAGTTCAAACTAGTTCAATTCCATCTTTTTCTTCCCAAGGAGAAAAGTGAACATGTAGGTAGCAGGTGGTAAATTATTGCCCTTCCCCTGAGACAGGTTTCTCTCCTTGGTCAGAAATACTGTTGGATGCGTCTGACTTTAGGCAAAGCCTTGCTCTTAGGTTGTGATGAAACAGATTCGATTTTTTACATCTCAAACTTTCTTTAACAATCGGGGATTGGCTCAGGATTCACAGTGTTAGTTGTAAACAGGCACAGGTAGACTTCATCAGCAGGGCTTAAGGCTGACATACTTAAACAGTTCTGAAGTCAGTGAGAACAGAAACAGGATGGAGGGGATGCAAGGTCTGGAGAGTCCTGGAAGACATGGAGAAGCAGTTAGCTGTGTGTGCAGCCAACAGGATCCCACCACAGGAAAGGGGTTAAGGGGTGTGTCCTCCCACCCGAGGACTTATAGCAGGACAGGGATCTGGCAGAGCTGGCTACAGGTGAGGGTTCAGATTGCAGGCTGAAATATTGGCAGAAATCAGACTGGAATCAGGGTGGACAGACAGGAGGAGTCTGGATGCTGTCATGGATATTGCCACCTGGACCAGATGTTAGAAGGACTGCTGGAATCAGTCCACCCAGACGCAGGCACACCCGCCATGGCCTTTGGTGAGAATTCCCTTTGGAAATCCCTGGGCCTCATTTCCTTAGGTGGTATCTACTGGCCTTAAAGGCATATCCCACTGAGTAGGACATCTGATTTGTGGCAAAGTTATGGAGCTGGAATCACATTTATTAAAACTGAATCAAAAGAGCAAAACTACACTGAATTTAAATTGGTAACACTCCATGAGTTCAAATATTTCCAGGCTTTTATCAAGAATATTTAGTGGCTCATTTTCAGTAAGTGGAACAAGTTTTGATTCAGAATAGACCTCCTGAGCCCATTCTCCTGACATCTAAACTGGTCCCCCAAAGCCTCCTGGATTCCTATGGAAACTACACTGGCTGTAGCCATCATTAGAGTATTTTGTGCTGCCCTAAATGAATTATCATGTACATATTAGCATCCTAGTGACCAGCATTTTAAGGACAGGGTACTTAATGTTGTTTCCTCTGTATCCTTCACGATACCCAGCCCGGCACTATCCACGCAGGAGGAGCTCAGTGTTGATTGAAGGCATGAATCATTCAATATGAACAGATTGTTTTAGAACTAAACATAGAGCCAAGCACTGGGGAAGTCCTGAAACAAAGGGAAGAGGAAAAGAGAGAGAATGTGTGTGTGTATGTTTGTGCGTGAGAGAGAATATGTTGGTGTCAGTCACTATCAGTATATCTGCCTGATGTCAGGAGTTCACCTGACTCACCACCAACCAAGATTTAGAAAGGATACTTACTCCACCATCACAGAAGACACACAATGGGTGTTCTGCTTAGGGGTCCTCTATGTTTTGTGCCAACCATCATCACCTTTAGCCCTTAGCCCCCCCCCACCGTCCTAAGTTATGACAATTCTGTGAGTATGAGTTTATAATGAGATGTTGCTGGTGTGGTTCATAGAGGGTATTTGCAGTGTTGCCTGTGACTTGAATAAAATCTAATCTTTTTTTTTGAGATTGGCTCTCACTCTGTTCCTGGGCTAGAGTCCAGTTCCATCACCATAGCTCACTGCAACCTCAAACTCCTGGGCTTAAGCAATCCTCCTGCCTTGGCCTCCCAAGTAACTGGGACTATAGGCACACACTATCACACTTGGCTAAATTTTCTATTTTTTGTAGAGATAGGGTCTCACTATGTTGCTCAGGCTGGTCATGAACTCCTGGCCTCAAGTGATCCTCCCCCCTTGACCTCCCAAAGTGCTAGGATTATAGGCATGAGCCACCACTCCTGGCCATAAAAACAAATCTTATATAATCTGTTAACTATATAAAAACTTCACCTTGGTAGAAAAATCATAAAATTTAAGAAAAAAAAGACAAGGAAGGGTTTACAGCTTTAAAAGGAAAGTTAGATTCACCACACCGCTCAGAATTATACACAAAAATATGTCTTCAACAGCCTAGTTCATAAGTGGAAATTGCTAGGAGGATTTTAAGTTTGGCATGTTCTGATTTCAATATCAAATTGACAGCGCAGTGTGGTTGCCAGGGTAGAAACCAGATTGAGGCACGAAAATTGAACTGTGCAAGCAGTAGGTCTCTCCCAGACAGCGTGACCTTGGATACGTGACTTAACCTCTCTGTGCCTGCGATTCTCTCATCTGTAAAAATGGAAATGTGACCTCACTTATTCTGGGGCTCCAAATAACATTTGTAATGCTCTTTGAATTTGTCAGAAAGAAAGACCCATTACACACTGAAGTCTACATCCCAAAGAGCATTACAAATGATCCTATTAAATCAGCAGCCTGGAAATATCAAGATGTGTCAGGTACAGCATTTATTTACCTGCTTATTGTCCGCCAGAGTGTTTCCACTTGATTGGCATATGGATAATTGTCTAATTGGAACACACTCAATCGTAACCACCAAAGAATGTAATAGTGCATCTGTTTAATGCCACACTCTCAAATGTTAAATTAAAATTATGCTGCAGTCAGCCAATCCAACCAAGAGACTCTTCTGATTAAGTTCTAGCTGCTTGTGAACTTCTGTAATTGAGGCACTTTGGTACTTAAAAATTCAAACTAGAAAGAATATTATGGAGTCTCATAAATTTCAAGTGAAAAGAACCAGAAAGGCTGACTTAAATTATCTAGTTGTGAACTATCTCAGTTTTTATGGGCCATCTAGTCAAATGAAGAATGGCAGTTTTGAATCACCACTGTTTTGAATACATAAATATTAGATTACAAGTTTTTATCTTATAGACAAAAGAAAGCATTAATTTTGTAGACTGCAGAAAACAGTCCAGGGGTGTTGATCTTATTTTTCTGCTGATGATGGTTTTGTTCTTTTTTTGGTGGGACACGGGGAATAAATTACATGATTATAAATCCCTTGCTTGGATTTCCTTAGCCTTCTAAGAAACATTCCTTTTCAGATTAAGGATAACTGAAACTGTAAAGTAATGAATTAAAATGCTTAAATGCAACTGCTGTTTACCTCAGAAAGTCTTATATATTTCTAGAACAGTAAATTACCCAGCAATAGGTCCTCAGGTTTTGTTGTTGCTGTTGTTGTTGTGTTTTTTTGTGAGTTTTTTGTTTTGTTTTGTGCATTTTTTTTTTGGTGATTTTCTGTTAGGTCATAGCTTAATCCCATAGAAGTGGGGAAACAAGCTGGGCAAAGTGGCTCACACCCATAATCCTAGCACTTTGAAAAGCCAAGGAAGGAGGACCACTTGAGGGCCGGAGTTCAAGACCAGCCTGGGCAAAAAATAAAAAGAAATTAGCCAGGTATGTTGGTACATGCCTGTACTCCCAGCTACTCAGCAGGCTGAGGCAAGTGGATCACTTAAACCCAAGAGTTTGAGGCTACAGTGAACTATGATTGTACCACTGCACTCTAGCCTTGGTGACAGGGCAAGACTCTGTCTCTTAAAAAAGAAAAAAAAGCAAAACAAAACAAAAAAAGAAGTGGCGAAACAGGTGCAAACATTCGTTCATCTCTTCATTCATGCATTCGTTCAGCACCTACTATGTGTTAGAAATAATCATTGACCTTACTATTGGGGGATGCAGTGTAGTGGAGGAGATAGATTATGAAATGGGATATGTCTCAGGAAGTGCTTTGGGAGCACAGAAGGTAGAGGAACTAACTTTGCTTGAGTGGTTAGAGGACATCTTTACTGAGAAAGAACCCAGGGCTACTGCATATGATAGTGTAGGTTCTGCCCTGGACAAGGGTACTGGGCCAAAGTGTTAACTGGGAATGAAATCAGCCCCCACTCCACTGCCCAGCCATGCACCCTGGTGAGGTGTGGTGTCTACCTGGAGGATGGGCCTCTTTGCAATTTCACAAAGGCATCATATGGGTCAATGTTGGGCCGAAAGCAACATTTGAGGTGGGGCTTGGCAGAATTCTGAGTGGTAAGCTTGTCGTAAGTCATGAAAGGACCTGGCGTGCCTGGCGAAGGATGAGAAGTTCAGTGGTTTGGATTTTATCTATGGGGGTGGGGGACTAACAGTAATTTTAAGAGTGGGAGCACTTTAATCCTTGGGCGGCCAACTCTCTGAGGAGTGCAGGGGGGAATTGCGAGGGGAACGGGCAGAATGCAGAGGAGAGGAGATGGTGCCCTTGACTACAACAGCAGGGAGGGTGTGGAGAAAAGGTAAGTAGGCAACGAGGTTGTGAGGGTGATGCAAGGGCCAGCGCTGACTTCCAAGTTTCAACTCTGGACACCAGGGGAAGAGCTTTAACTGTGTGTGCTTTGGGTGCAAGGGGTGCCAATAGGACAGGTGGAAACACAGCAAGTTAAGGGTGTAGGGGCTAGTAATACAGCAGCGGAACTATAAAGTCAGCTTTGAAAAGCATCAGCACATGAGACACGTAGTGGAAGCCATGGACATGAATAGCGTCACCTGGAGAGAGTAAGTGGTGAGAGAAAGAGAACCTGGAATGCCAGTCAGCAATTAGAAAAGCACTGGGGACTATAGTGAGAACAGTAAAGTAGAGTACTAGGGTTGGCAGGCACGTTGTAGTAGACTGAAGGTTAAAATAAGCATGCTTTTCATCCCCAGTTATACGTTAGAATTACCTGTGAAAGTTTAAAAAAAATTATCCACGCCTGGGTCCCTCCTCTCAATATTCTGGGTTAATTAGTCTTCTGTGTGGCCCAGAAATCAGTATTTTGTAAAAAGTTTCCCAGGTAATATTAATGGACAACTCGAATTAACCACTGTTCTTGACTATCCTTTTAAGAAGTGTAAGTAAACCCCCATAGCTAGCAAGCAGATGATGAGATGCTTAAGACAGGGTATCAGAGAAGTACAAAAATTTTTAAAGATGAAGAACATTTATACTCTATTTGACTGTCAAAAATTATAAAGCTGAATCATGCTTTCAGTGTAGACATGGGCCACTGGTGGGTGGCTAGCCGGGTGCAGCTGGCCTGTAGAGCAGCTTTGCCAAATTAGGTCTTTGACCCCAAAAAGTTCCACCACTGGACATATATTCCAGGGAAATTCTCCCACAGGGCTGTAAGGCAACATGCACTAGCACATTCCGCTGCAGGCTTGTAAAGAGTGGGAAGAATAGGAACAGTCTGACCGGACTTCACTGGGAGAATGAATTAGGTAAAACTGGGAGAACGTACCCCATAGAGTATTATGCAGCCATCAGAAGCATAGATTAGATATAGAAAATATTACCATGGATGGATCTTGAAAATATAATACTTTCTAAAATATAATAATATCACTTACATAAAAATATATAAAAACAACTATATATATGAAAAGTATATTCAAATAAAAATGTAGACCCTAAACAATTAAAATGATTGCCTACACTTGAGAAGAAAAGTGACTAGTGATGAGAGGGAAGACGTTTCATTTAAAAAGCATGATTGCAAGGAAGGAAGAGATAGGATGAAGCCTTAAATGGGAGGTGGGGTCGAGGGAAGGGTGTGTGGGGGGGTGTGTGTGTGTTTTAACAGAAGGAAGAGTTGTAAATGTATAGATGAGATGGAAGACTCCGATGGACTTCTCCCTCTTATTTATTCAGAGTACTGGTAATAATAGCAGAGCGTTTTTTTCCAAGTAGTAGTCCTTTCTTTGTTCTTCCCCCAACCTCAAGTTCATTTGATTTTTCCTCATTCCTAAAGCAGTGTGTGCTCGTTACAGATCTATCAGAAAACTGACAAGCAAAACTAACAAAAAGATCCATAAGCCCATCTACCCAGAGACACTGTCTAGAGCCTTTTCTATGAATATTTTGAAAATTAAATGAAACCTGTTTGTAACCTGAACTCTGTTTTTGCTGAGCAGTGTATGGTGAGTGTCTTCTGTGTCCAGAGCCATTTGTGCAACTCCATTATTAATGGCTTCATAGTGTATACAGAGACACTGTTATTAATGTCCAGCGCCCTTCTGCGGGATGTCTATTATTTCTAAATTTTGCTGCCTCAGCACTGTGCTGAACAAACATAAGCTACCTACCTTTTAAGACAATTTCCTATCCTTCATTTGGCTCATTTTAAAAGGACGTTTAAAGATTGAATTTGAAATTATCTAATGATGTACAACTTTACTTGGCATCACCCAGTTCCGAGCACCAGATCCTCTGGGAGCTGTTCGGGACAGGCCGTGAATGAGAATGAAGGCGCGGGGCCAATCCCCACTGTTCGGACACAGTCTAGGTACTTGTCACTGTGCCACAGTACAATCCGGGCTCCCTGTTTTCTGTACTGTAGTTGGTGATGCGCAGCTGAGTCACAGAGACTGTCCAGGGAGCCAGTGTGGCACGTGTGCATGGCCTCGCGGGTCATCACGTTACGGGCAGGTGGTGAATGGGGAGGCACTGAGCTTTGAGAAAATTACGAAGAAATCACTGTTTATGGTAGGGAACCAAAAGGCACGTTCTTAAATTTTACACCTGGTACCAGAATGGGGCACAGCACACACAAGCCCAAGGGAAGGCACAGTGTGTTTTTCTGAGTGCTCCCTAACCTCCCAAGTTCCCCCAAACCAGTAGTTTTGAAGATTTAATTTAACCCCTCCAGTTGGTAGGTTTGAGCATGAGAAACCCAGTGCCAGTGTTTCTTCAGGCTTCGATAGTCAGGAACTGGCCAGGCAGCTCTGCAGCCAGCTTGTCAGGAACTGAAGAAGCAGCCTGGACGTCGAAGACAGATCCCTTTGGAGCGGGAATACACTAACATTTCCACAGCATCGCTGTAGCATTTGTCACGTGTGGTAGCAGGAGAAATGCATGTCTGCCTTCTCAAACCAGTCCTTTGTTGTCAAGAAGCTTTGAATAGACAGAGCTGCTTCCAGGGCCTGTTTTGAAGCTCTTGAATGTATTCTCCAGCCTGTGTGTATATTAACATATAACCATGTCCCAAAGAATTAGTGCTGGGCAGCGCTCTGCTTTTGGCAGACAAGGTAAGCCTTCACATGAGTTACAGCTGATAGGGCAAGGAGAGCTCAAGGCTTACAAAAATCCCTTCAGTGGCCCTGCTTAAAAATAGCAGTGCAGGCCATAGCTTAGCGTTTTGACAGCTTATATCAGCAGTTTTCTTGGCTGATATATTGATTGCAGTTTGCGCTTCAGTCCTGCTGATCTAATAAAACATCACCGTCATAACAGGGAAAGTAAAAGGATCTTTTGTGGTCCCAGCCCCTTGGTGAAGTAGCTTTACAGAGCTACTGGAAAGCTAGCTCTACTATAATATGTAAAATGAAGTGACATTGGACAAGTTGACTAATTATATTTTTTATCATTTAATTTCTTCATCTACCAATATATTGTTCACTGACACTATTCTGCATAATTTTACAAATACGCATTTGTTCAAAAGAATATAATGGTGCCTTCACAAATAGTAAAACATGTTCTGTGCATGGGTATCACAAACAACCTAATAGAGTGCCAAAGACTGCAGTGCCCCTTACACTAAGTGGGGAAAACACAAAGTCAACTGAAGTCTGGATCAAGCTTTAAGACACGCAAAAATCTTCTCGTAATTTTGAATGGGTATTTTGGATATTTTCAAACCATCTGGCCTTCAATCCTGCTGATGCTAACTCTCCCTTAATTTCACAGCAATTGCTGACCATCCAGGAGGAGTTAAACAACAAAAAGTCAGAATTGGAACAAGCAAAGGAAGAGCAGTCCCACACACAAGCATTACTCAAAGTCCTCCAGGAACAAGTAAGTGAATTAAACTGCTCTGAATTATGAATCAACTCAAACACCCCGATGCACACCTCCCTCATGTATCACCCACACAAACATTACTGAAGGTAATGTGCAGTCCAATTAGCCTGAACCCTGGCAAACCTCCTTGCAGCTTTGCTACGTGGAATTTATAATCTCATTTCCAGCATCACTGTCCTCACTCCTGTACCTATTTAGACTGCCCAAGCCTGCCAGTGTGGTGCGAAAGTCTCTTCCAGAAGACAAATGAATTTTGATAAAGTTTTAAAACATTGGCAATGCAGATGTATTTCAAAATAAGCAGCTGGTTTCCTTTTAAGTCTAGCAGTGAGGAAAGTGAGCGTAGCATAACCCACAGTACTCCTGCAGACATGGGAACAGGGACTGATTCGTAGCAGCTTTAAAAAAGTATCTTCCCTGTGCATCAGAGCACTTATCTAACCATGGTGAGCAACAGACCTTTTCTATGAAGTTTGTAAATCTGATCATTTCATTCCAGCTTTCTTTGATATGAAAGTGTGGCCTGACATTGATAAGTGGATTGGAAAGTATTGTCTTACAGCAGGGCAAGATCGATCACTCCGCAGGCAACAGAGTGAAATCTAAGCCCACTATCTACGTGGGAGGAGCCGGGAGAGCTTTTGAAATGCCTTCCTATTTCTGGCCTTCACTCTGCTGCCAACAATGTAGTGAATGGTCATTAGAAAGAAAAAAATCACATATAGTAACCCCAACCCTCTGTGGCTAATCAAGTGTAGGTTGTTTTAAATTTTTCACTCACACATAGTAGTGTAGGAGAAGGTTATTCATACAGTATGAATAATTTCAAAGGTGACATTTTAGAAAATATGAAGTCGGGAGAATGTGACCCATCAGTTGTGACTAAGTCGCTTTACAAGTGATCCTTATTTTTTGTAATGGCTTGGGAATCAAGAAAATATCTTTCTAGTTATTTTCCCCTAAAAGTATAATTGATTTAGAGGGAAAAGTGAAGATGTTAAATACTTTATAAACTTTTATAGCTTTGGAGAAAAATGCTTTATTAAACTAATAATTATATGATTTATGTAGATTCAATAACTTATACTGACGCTAAATCTGTATGATTTCAGATGTTAGATTGAACTGAAAAATCTAGTTGACTAAATTCACAATGACCTACTGTCTAGGACACCTGAAATCACTGTCCTTTCTGCTTTTAGGTTATTAAAACACTCCCAGCAAAGTAGAGCTGAGCTGGTTCATATTTGCTCCTGATCACACTGATGTAGCTCTGAGCTTTTGTTGTTTTCTGCTCTCTCTCCCGCCCCCTGATTTTTTTCCTTTAGATAGTGTTAACTGGATGGAGTTGGGAGGGGTGAATTTTTCTTTTCTCTAAATGACTCAAATCCTTTATTTTGATTTGGAATCCAAACCCCAGTCATAAAGATAGATGCTGAATTTTGCAGAAAGTACTGATACATTCTTGTCATGGCCTGCATTTTTAAAGAGCAAAGCACACACACAGGCATTGGCGAAACATACCCTTCCCTCTTCATTACTTAAAAAAAAAAGGAGAATGTGAAGAGGATTCAAAACAACTACAATCATTAAAGACCTAGAAAATACGACTGAGAAGGAAGCATTTTAAAATCTGCAGTACTAATTGAAGTGGGATGGCTTTTTCCAAGCAAGGCACCAAGAATATGTAAGTCTAAGGGGACCAGTGGTGCACAGCAGCCAAATACATACTTGGGTGCTATTGCCACTACCAACCTGTTTGCCCGAGAGTCCCGCACCTGCTGCTCCTGGTGGTTCTTGCAAAGGGGGCCATGCAATGTAGCATTCATTCCCTCACCCTGCAGCCACCCACCCACACACAGACACACACTGAAAACCACACCTCTCCCCTCCTTGAGCATTGCCTTAGGAGGCTTTCTTTGATTTGTGTACAGTGAGTACACGTGTAAACACTGTTGCAATTGCCTGCATGGATACGGCCTAAACAAATGGCCACACACACAGGGAAAGATATACCCTTCCCTGGAGACTTGGAATTTTGCAATTCGAAGGGACTGCTACTTTCTGGGAATCCTGACAGGAAAGGAAAGGTCTTGAGAGCAGACCCTTCCCACCATCAGGCTTGGCCGCCTCCAGCGAAGGCCACATCACTCGCTCCCTCAGCTCCCCGCCCGGGAAGGCAGGACCTTTCCCTAAGCTCTCCAGCATTCCTGTTGGCTAAGATGCGGCTTCTCTAGGCCTCTACCAGCCCCGCTGAGTCCTTCCCTTCATATCCTTTACAAGGATGGCAGCTGCCCACGTCTGCAGCTTGTTCACAAGCCACAGCCCCATCCGCCCTGCCTGGGGGAGAGCAGCAGCCGGAGGAGAGAAGGACAAGCAGCAGGCCAGGGAGGGCAAAGCAGCAGCCGGCCTGGAGCCGCAGCTGCCAGCAGAGGGCGCTGCAGGCGGGAGGGGCTGCCGGGTAGTGCTGGCGGCAGAGAGTGGTGGCGTAAGGATTGACCATGAACAGGAAGTGGGATGAGAGTAAATGGATGGCATAAAACGTGAGGGTGGAGTTAGAGGACAACATAGAGTAGGAAGAATGGAATTTATTTAACACATTACCTGCCGTGTGAGTTGTATTTAACTCACGGTAGTTTTGTGCCCGGGGCCTCGTGAAGCGTATGTAACTCATACATCTCTTCACCTTGGGAGACTCGAGAACTGATTTTTCAAGTTGCATGTAACTCACAGAAAACAATTAAAAAATAACAAATTCTTCGTTAAATTATAAAGGATTGTTTTGTTTTTGAATTTTTATTCTATTGTTGTAATAAAACACCGTGGCCCCAAGGGGAAAAAAAAGTTTTCTAATGTGGCAGTCAATGTGTTAAAAGGGAGAAGGAGAGCAACTGGCACACTGCCGCTGGAAACACGTGAAGGTGGAACTGCTGAAAAAGAACAAGGCCTTCTCCTGAGCTGACCTGACTCTATCACACGGGAGCACGAGCTACGGGACCTAAGCGGGGGAGGGCGGAGCATTCGAGGAAGAAGATGAGCAACATCTACATAAAAGAAACCTTAAGCGAGGAAAAGATGGAGTTTTTAAGTCCTTTTGTGCCCCGTGATAATAATGAACGGTATTGGTATCACAGAGGCGCACCTTTTCCTTCTCATATATGTCTCATGCTGCCCATGCCCCCTTGTATTTGTCATATGTAGAACCATCAGTGACGTAGCCCTAAAGAACTGTGGGCAGATTTTTTTTCCCCTCATGTGGGAATGATGTGGAAATGGGCCAGAGGGCCTTTGGTCCATCATCAGCTGCCCGTCCTCAGTTTCTTCGTGTCACAGCTCTTCGGCAGAACCCCTCTCTTGGCATGGAGAGGGTATGGCATGCTGAGAGTTTGACTTAAACTAAAGAAGCTTTCATTTTAATATGCACAAATAGCCAGAAAGAACCAATGTTCTGAATCAAACACATTGGTGGTATGTGTGCATTTACTTTCTTTCAAATTTCACGTATTTATTTCCCACCATGAATACTTTATATTGGGCATTAAAAAAAGATGACAGAGGGAGCTGCTGCTTCCTAAGCATCGTAAGTCAGGAAGAAATACTGGCAAACAGCTGCGAGGCTTCCGCACTCTTTTCCTTTGCTCTCTGCCTCCAAATGTCTGTTTTGAGTCAGGATAGGATAAAATGCCAATTAAAGGTTTCCTGAAATCTCCTGATAACTGATTACTCCTAAGCCTTCTGAGAGAGAGGAGAATTTTAAATGTTCACTGTTAAAAATTTTATTTGAGAAATAACTTTTCTTCTAATGCTTCAGTGGCTAAGGAGATGTCTTCCCAACTCTTCCTCTACCAAAGAAGCAACCATCTTCTCCTTTTAGGCCTCCAGAGAAATCAGTCATTCAAATGTGTTCTCAAGGAGGACACGTAGAGTAGCACTGCAGCACGTTAAAAATAGCTGGAAATGCATCATTCACAAATAATCGTTAGTATAACATCATTTAGCTGATGGCAACTTGCAAACACTGCAGGGTTTAAATTAATAGCAATCCAACTAGGAAATGAAATCATTTATTATTCTTAAGAACCAATTTTATACATTTTATGCCTATGGAACTGCTTTCTAATCTTATTATTTAAAAAGTAATGACCAAGACCCATTTATTTTTTGCCAGCCATCAAGCTTCATAAAATATTGGTCTCAAACTGGTTTCAATAAGGCTCATTAGAAATATGTGCTCCATCTGTTTTACCTCGTTGGAAGTTTTATAAAATGCAGCCTCAGATAAATCAGTCAACAAGATGATATACTTAACCGATATGCTTGCTTATTAATTTTTGTTTTGTTTTGTTTTGTTTTCCTTAAAATTTGCAGTTAAAAGGTACCAAGGAATTGGTCGAGACCAATGGCCACAGCCATGAGGATGCAAATGTAGGTACCACAAACCTGGTTTTTGCTCTTCTTGCTTGATGTTGGTTAACACATGGGGATGTGGCATGTTATTTACTGCATAAAGGAAATCAGAAGCCCTGCCTCTCAGTAGCTTATGATTATTATATGCAGTTTGGCAGTAAAATGTGGTTGATATGCACTGCTTTTGTTAGCCCAGTTTTTCAAATGTCAATTTAGAAATGCTTGAGCTAATCCCCACCATCAAAAATTCTAATCTCACTGAGTTTGTTTGAACCCTTTATTTTCCCAAAGCTATAAATTAATGATGTGTTGGGGAAGGCAAACGGAACGAGGCCCGACAGGGTAATAGGTGGTATAATGCATGTTTGTTTATTAAGTTTGCTTGTCAATGAAGGTATAATTAAATGACTAACATGCTGAAAGGGTCTTTAGAGCAACCTCCTCCCCTCAGAATAGCTCTTGAAAGTAGACCTCTTTTCTGTTTCCAGCCCAGAACAGAGGCACAGTGCATGCATCTTCTTGGTAGAGCATAACGTACAATGGTACAAGAGTCCAGTTGGCATCATGAATTCTTCTCATAGTGGTCCTTGAATATCCAGTTGTCAGAAAGTAGACAAGTATTCTTTTTGCCTTGAAAGTTCTTTAGTCTCAGATGGAATATTATACCATGTAGATCATTATCTCTCCATATGTTTGATGGAGAGATCCATCACACAAAAGAGATCCGTATGTTTTGTTTTTGTCGTCTTTGTAATCCCTCTGATATCTGTATGTATTTGATTATTCTCATCACTGAAAATGCTTACCAAGCGGTTCTTTTCACATAACACAGAATTAGACATGGTAATGAATGCCTGATTACACTAGAGCTAGGAGAAATTATATATTTCATGTTCACTCTTGTTTTAATTATATACAACAGACAGCCTAATATTCAGAATACCAAAAAAGCCCTCTTAATCATTACTGTGCCTACCTGACAGATATTTAACATATGGTGCTTATTGAAGACCTACTGTGTTCATGGTGCACTGTGAAGTTCTAGCGGGGTAGCCATGGGGGTTACAAGAAATGTTAGACTTGCCATCTGCCCTCAGGGAACTTATGACTGAGTGGAGGAAGTAAGAAACACACGATGTTGTACAGGATGTGATAAGTGTACATGAAAGGGAGGCAGCTGTGATGTGATGCAGTTTGAAATCCAGACTTTGCTGCTTAGTAACTGTGTCAGCTTAACAAGTTACTTAACCTCTCTGAGCTTCATTTTTCTCATTTGTAAAAAGAATGACAAAGCCTACATCAGAAACTGATCATAATACTCTAATGAGCTAAGGTGTTACTTTATGGTTTCTTTGTGCTGGATAATCAAGAAAGGCTTCCTGCATCTGTGGGGCTTGGGTTTCACTTTGAAGAATGGATAGGATTGAGAAAGTAGAAAGCGGGAGCATGAAGTCATTCATGCAGAACTCTCCTAGGCAATGCTGTGACGTAAACAGAATTTGTCTTCCCACTCCAATACCGCACAACCAGCCTTACCCTAAAACCCTTCTTCAGGACCCTGCCTTCCAGGGACACATCACTGCCACATTCTCAACCAAAATATTCATGTCCACTCCACACACAGCCGGTCCCTCTATGTTTTCAAGGAAGCTGCTGTCTGATCTGATAAGCTAGACAAAGTGGCAGTGTGCCGCAATGTCCCGGACTGTAAAATCGGGATATTTCCTACCTTTCTTTTCTTAAGGCTTATTGGGAGAAGCAAATGAGACAATGGATCTGGAAACACTTTGTAATTGTGAGATTATATCTGAGTAAGATGTTGTTATGATTATAAACTCATCTGCTGATTGAATTAAATTAGATGATGCATGTAGGTCTAATGCAGTATCTAGCTCGTAGGCCCTTTTTGAGAAATGTTAGAAGTCATTTATTATTCGATGAAAAAAGTAAAGGGAGATTATCTCTAAGGGTTTTTCTTCCTTCTAAAGGAAAGTTTTTAACTTTTTAAGATACCTGTCTAGAGTACATGATGTAGGCTTTGTTGTAATCAACTCAAAGAAAGGACTGTTGGGAGATGGGGTTCTGGCCAAGTAGGAGCGAGAGGCAGCTCCTTGCCCCAGGGTGGGAAGACAACTGTGAAGTGGCAGAGCCTGACAGCCTTTGCCAGTCCAGCCTGCTGGGGGCCCCCTCCCTGGCGGCGCAGAGGAACGAGCTGATTGTTAACAATCACCACCTATTTTGTCTTTCCCAATCGGTGAATTATTCACTTGTCCTTCTCTTTTCTGTCTGGATTTTGTCTCCTTCTGGCAGTTTCCCCAGTACCTCCGCTAGGGTTACATGAAAGAAAAGAAACAAAAATCAATTATTTGACCATGCATTAGGAGCTATAGCAAAATATGTTGTGAAGATATTTTTAAATGTCTGAAATGCAATCTCCATCTCATCTGAAGTTTCCCTTAGCCCTGTGGTGGTCAAAACGACGAGGCTTTCAAACCAGACCAGGGTTTGAATCCATTTTGATCATGAATAGCCATGTGACCCAGGCAAGTTATGTGACCTTTCTGAACTTCACCTTCCTCACTTGTAGTGTGGCAAGTGAAACCATGCACATAAACACCTGGCTGAGAGTACACACTCAACAAATACTAATTCCCTCTTCACGCATCCGTGGAATTTATTATAGCAGGCAGGACTTTGGCAGGATGAATTTTAATGCGGATCATGAGGTTTTAAGCCTCTGGCCCAGAAGCTATTGGCTGAGACATATAGATTATTTCTCATTATAATTATTCACATCTGGAGGCAAGAATTTTATGCATTATCATTTGTTAATAGTAATTATACGATGGACTGGTGCCAGCTTAGCTGGGTATTCTTGTGAGAGTTCACAACTGTTTTTTTAAAACTGTTATATCTTATTACATTAAAAGTTTTGAAAGAGTATATTTGAAGCTTGCAAGTTACAGAAAAGAATACAGAGGGAGAGGTAAGGAAACATAACTTTTAGTATCTCATTACTCAGAGATAACCACCATTAACATTTTATTGTGGTTTTATTCAGTCATGTGTGTGTATATAACCAGAGGAAAAACCCATAAATAAATGAATAAATAAGTACTATCATATTGTCTGCAGTTTTGTAACTTTTTAATTTTTTCATTATATCATAAGTATTTTTCTTGTCACCAAATGTTCCTCAAAGACATGATTCTTAATGGCTGTATAATGTAAATATGAAATAATTAAACCACATGCCTTTGTTAGGCATTTAACTTTTCATTTTTGTCATTATAAATAATGCTGTAATTAACATGTCCATAAATCTTGGTCACATTTCTCGTATTTGTTTCTGGAGGATCCTGTATATTAATAGCTGTGTCATGATGTCTGAATTGTTTGTCATTCAGTATGTCAGTGTAGCCATTGGTCGGACTGAAGGGATCCACTAAAAGATGTGCAGGGTCTTGCAATTTGCCGTTTTGCCTTAATCTCAACAGTCATCTAGCTTATGGTCTGTTAACTATTTTCTATCATTTTGCATTGTACTGAGCACCAGCAGCATCTGAGCAATGCCTCGTCCAGCATTCTTGAGGTCTCAAAACAGATGTGCCCTTAAAAAGCCCCACCCTTGCCCCCTTATCACAAGATCTTCTGTGAGGTCATGCCTGTGAGAAAAGTTTTCTGAGAGCTAATTCGAAGCTGTGAGAGCCAGAAGCTGACGTCAATTGCAAAGGCCTTGTTCTCCAAGAAAACTTGCCAGGCTCACACTGGCTGATTTTAAAGAGGTTTTTCTTTGGATTTGGAACTGGATATATTAATGACATGGACAGTCCAACCACTTAAGTGTACCCAAGTTTAAAACTAGCCTTTATCCCAGTTTCTTTAAGGATTTCAGTGACCCAATTTCCTTTCCTAGAAAGCAAAGCTATACATTTTCTTTCCGTCTCTGTCTCTGAGCTGTCTTCTCATCCATAGGACTGTTGAATAACTAGCCGGTCCCTGGTAATTACATAAAGCAGATGTCAGCATCTTAAAAAAAAAAAAAAAAAGATAATCTGTCCTCATCTTACATCTTTTTGGATGACCCCCTTCCCAGCAGCGTCACCACCTGTGATCCTTATGTGTGTGTCTGGTAAGCGAGTGGAGGGAAAGGCGAAGGGAGCAATGTAGGAACAGGAGGGAGGGATGAAGTAAAGTGGCAGCACTTGAATAATAAAGGCATGAACTAATCCTACAGTGTATAGAACAATTTGGTCGGAAAGTTTTCCATGGATTTTCTCTCCCCCCGTCCTTGTTTCTGTGATAGGAAAATTGCTACCTCACATTCCTCCGTTTGCACAGTTCACGCTCCCACACGGGGTTGGACGAAATCATTTGCAATCTGCACAGAGGTTTAATTGGTGGTACTGAAGGTTACTGATGTCAAATAGAACACCCTTCCCACCCTACAATAAAACAAAAACACAAAAGGAAAAAAGACTTTTCAGTTTTTCACGTCACCTCTGTGAGAAAGTAAATCCTCAGAGCTGTCTTTAAATCTGTCACAGTAAAGATGTTCGGAGCGTATGGAAGAGATACGTGCGAAGAACATTCTTCAATTTTAGTACCCGCAGCAGAAGGCTATCGTTAGCCATGTATTTTAATGATGTATGTGGGGGAACCTCCGGGAGCGTGAGCCCTCCACCCGGTTTGAGGGTGGCTTTCACCCTTTAGACGGGGAGGCATGAGAAATAAGAATACATACTGATGGGCACCCTAGGGCGAGAGAGAAAAAGAAAACCTCTACGGAAAAATGGGGCTATATCCTCAAAAGAAAAAAACAACCCAGGCTCTGTCCTCTCTTCCCCTAGCGACTTGCTGCCTGGTCTTGGGGCCCCCAATCTTAAACTGGGGAGGAGGAGACAGGACAGGAAGGGACAGTATAAGGACTCACACTACCCCACCCCAGCCCATAGCTCTATCAAAAGGAAAATGAACCCCATCCCGCAAGGACTGAGCCTAGCAGACACTGCAGTGCAGGAGCAAAGCTGTCGCAGCTCTTCCTCCCCGCTCCACACGTTCTTCACCCTCTCTTGCCGCTCTCGGCCTGCACAGAGCCCCTCATTTGTATTCCAGTGCAGCCTGGCATCCCCTTTCTACTCAGTACACCCCCGGCATTCACTGAGGGAGGCAGCAGAGTGCAGGTGTCAAAATCAGAGCCTGATTTCAACCCTAGCTCTGCCACTTACTCTGCGGGTGACCCCGAGCCATACACTGAACCCCTGCACCTCCATTTTTCCACCTCTGAAGTGAAGGTGATACGCACACCTACCTCATAGGGTTACTGTGAGCCTTGCTTTGCATCGTGGACGTGATCGGTATGTGTTAGAAGTTATTATTACTCCAGCCTTACGTGCGCCGGACACTGTGCTAGGTTCTGGAGCTCCATTGGTGGGTAATAAAGATGTGGTTTCTGCCCCACAAGAAACCGACCCCGTCCCTGTGCCCTGCCCTTACCCAGCCTTGCTAGTCCTGTTTCTTTCCACCAGGCCTCACTCTCTCCAGGTCGGCATCACGGTGGGAATGATGGGCTTGAGGCAACTTACTTGCGTGGTTCCAGCAACTCTCTGGAGATGAGACCTTTAATTAATTTAATTAATTTAAGACCTTTAATGGGAAGACTGGCTCCCGGGGGTGGGGGGAGAATCTGGTAGGAGTGGAGCACAGTGAGTGCTACAGAGAGAGCTTTAAGACCTGCAAAAAGCTCAACTGGAAAATCAGTAGCCACTTTGTCCTTCCTTTAGGGAGAGATGGACCCATGACTGTAGATGCCTAAAGACTTTCCATGGCCGAATATTTCCTTTACCCTATATTACCCTACTCACATATTAAATGCTCACACCCAGATCTCAGTCTTTCCCTCCAGTTTCAACTCCTGTAACATTCATTATTGCTTTTCTCCTGCTGATGCTTCCTTCCTACCTCTCTCCCCACCCATCCTCTGCACCCCTGGCTCCCATGCAGCTGCCGTCTTCCAGCTGCTTCACCATGTGTTCTGCTGTGAATTAACCACATGCCCTGCCATTCACTGTGAAACCCACAATTCCATAGGAAAAAGTCCACACAATCCCAATCCAACACTCTTGAGAAGGCCAATGATTGGAAGGGACCCTGCTAGTATACCCCCATCCCAGCAGGTGCAGAGCTGCAAGGAAGGATTAGAGAAAGAATTGCTGTCAAAATGGCAGAAGCTGGCTTCATGGTGAGTGCTCTTGTTTCCAGTCAACCCTCCAGGGAAGTTTCCTAAGCAGGCACCTCTCTGCCAACTGACAGTGTGTTTCCACAGCTGGAGCTGGGGCTGGAGTTTGTCCTTTTTGTCAGGGCAGGAGTTGGTGGTACCTGCTTGGCTGTTAGTGGATTTGGAGCATGTAACAGGATTAGCACATGTTTAATAAAGCCGACAGATTGAGTTTAGAAAAGTGAAAACACTTCTCCCTCCAGGTCAGGTTAGAGAAAACAGGCAAAGAAAACAAATTTCAGTGCTGTGTGAAATGGATACCTGCATACATAAACCAAGATCTGAGCAAAAGTTATTCATTTTGAAGACAGAATGTCCTTCCTCAAAGAGGTTCATGATAATCCTACCATGACTACCATAAAAGCAAAAGCAATTATTTAGAATGGAAGATTGGTAACTTTTATTAAGCCAACATAACATATGCATAAATATACATAAATACTCTTGTCTTAAAAATGCCGTTTTCTTTTTGTGAGAAATGTGGAAATGAAGAAAAATGTTTTTAAAAAATAACCATCTGAAATCTCACCACTCAGAAATTAGTGTTTCTACTTCTTTGTATTTCCTCCATCTTTGTGTATTTGCAGGTATATACATTTTTACCAAATTTACAGCATATCATATGGACAGTTTTATAGCCTATATTTTTTTCTTTGTAAATCATGAGCATTCCCTCATGTTATTAAATAGGTTTTCTTAATATTTTTATTGATGTATAACATGTCCATATCTTCAGGTACATGTGATATTTTGATACAGTCATATATTGCATAATGACCAAATCAGAGTAATTGGGTTATCCATCACCTCAAACATTTATCTTGTCTTTATGATAGGGACATTTGAATTCTTCTCTTCTAGCTATTTTGAAATATACAGTAGATTTCTATAAACTATACTCACCTTACTAATCTCACACTAGGTCTTATTTCTTCTATGAGACAACATATTTGTGCCTATTAATCAACTTTTCTTAATCGCCCCTCTCCAACTTTGCTTCCCGGCACTGGTCACCACCAATCTGTGACCTCTATCTTCATGAGATCCACTTTTTCAACTCCAATATATATAAGAATGAGAATATGCAATATTTTGTCTTTCTGTGCTTGGATTATTTCGATTAACATAATGACCTCTATTTCCATCCATGTTGCTATAAATGACAGAATTTAATTCATTTTATGGCTAAATAATATTCCATTGTGTATACATATCACATGTATACACCACTTCTTCTCTTGATGGGCAATTAGGTAGATCCTACATCTTGGCTATTGTGAATAGTGCCACAATGAACATAGAATGCAGCTATCTCTTCGGTATGATTTTCTTTCTTTTTTTTTTATTATTTATTTTTTTTTATTGGGGGAAAACTACAAAGCATTTACAGCATAATGTTTACAGTCACAATTTATAGTGAGCTGATTTCCCAAAATATATTACCACTCAAGTTGACTTATCTTGTTACATTTAAAAATCTACTCTGTCAAAGT